>RYZW01002056.1:0-15058 GCA_004367215.1 Colletotrichum trifolii
CCTACTATACGCGTATAAGAGACTAAAATAGGAAAGCTACTATATATAAGATATTAGGGCTATTATATATTACTAAAGCTATATTAATAACGTATTTAGTATAAGTATAGCGGACCGCTTCCGTTATTTTCCAAATAGTATAGGTATAAGTAATAATATCTAGAAAAGGAGTAGAGTTATCTGTGAAGTATAGGTATATACTAAAAATAAGTAATATAGGTATAAGGCTATTTAGCTTAGCAGTATTATTAATTACTTTATATACTATTTAAAAATATACTTCTTAAGTTACTATAGGGATTTTATTATAATAAATCTTATATACTTAGTAGAGGAAAATATAGTAATATTTAACTTTGCCGATACTATTATATACTTCAATAGGTACTATTTAGACTATTAATCCTATAGCTTTTATTTCTAATCTAAATTTTTTAGATTAAAATATTATTCTTATATTAGTAATAATAAAATCTAGAAAGCTTTAGTAAAAGTTAATTTAGTATACTTTAAAGGTTTCCTATATTATTTTTACTAAAATATTTAATAAGAAGTAAATAATATTAAATACTATAGTAATATTAATAATATAGAAGATAAAGTAGCTATTAATATAGATAATATTAATAATTATTTTGAAATTAAACTTAATATTTTTTTATATAGTAAAATAAAAGTAAGAAAGGGTAGTATTATATATCTAGTACTAGTAATAATACTACTTAAAAACCTCAAAAATATAGCACTTAATAGGATATCTTACTTTAGTAAAGATATTATAGAAGTAACTATAACTAAATATCTAAATTAATAGTAAAGTGTTCATATTTCTAACTCTATAAAATAAATAGAGGCAAGTATTTTCTCCTTATTAAGGAATATTTATAGATACCTCTATTTTCAAATAATAAATATAACTTTTTTACCCTAATAAAACTAGTTATATATATTATTAAACGTTATACTAAAGCGATCTATATCTACGAAATAGAGCAAGAAGGGGGTATTATATAGTATTATATAAAATATAATAATACTAAGTAGTATAAGAATATTAACTATTCTAAGTATCGTAATTAAAGTAATATCACTAAAGTAAATTATAACTAGTTCGCTTTATAGAAATATAAAGGTTATAAAAAAATTAACTATTTACTTAAAAACTATAAACTAGGAATACCTAATAGTTAAAAAACTAGTAATACTTAAGTTAAATAAGATTCCTTAAAAAACAGTAGTTAAGTAATAGCTCTTAAGTATAAAGGTATATACAGGGGCTATATCTACATTCTTAGTAATTTTAGGGGTAATAGTATTTAATTTAGTAAAGGTATATAGTACTACTTAATCTTAGAGGATTCGAGTAATTTTACCTCTATTTATAATAGTAGGATACTTATCGAAATATACCATAAAGAATTACTTAGGAGTATTAGATATTATAAAAGTAATAGAAATATAATCCTTAAAATTATATTATATCTAATATTAAACAATAAATTCCTTGTACTTATTATCTCTTAAGGGTAACTAGAAGTTATTATTAAAACTATTAATACTTTTATATTTAGCGAGAAAAGTCTAATATACTATCTAAGTATATACTATTAGATTAGTAGTTAACTTATACTTATTATATAAAATATACTACTCCTCAAAAGTATACCTTATTAACTAGTAACCCGTTTTACTATATATATAATACTTCTTATTAGTATAAGTATATATAGAGGCTAGGGGAGAATAATATCTACTCTAAAGTAATAAAGAATAGTTAGGGGCATAGCTATAACCTTAAGTATTACCTTAAAACATATTATATATATAATAAATTTAAAACTACTCCTTAGGTATATTACTATTATTTCTAATACTCTAAAAATATTATAACTTTTAGAATACTATAGTATTACTTATAGCTAAATATAACTAATTATAGAGATTCTAAGAAATTAGTATAAAACTAAAAAGTACTAACTAGTATTCTAGTATACTATAATATATATTTATAAGTTAGTTATAGAAAGCTTTATTAGTATACTAGTTAGCCCTAAATATCTTTTAGAAATTAGTTAGCTTTATAATAAGTATCTCGAGTACTTCCTTTTTATTCTAATTAGGATTCTTAGCTATTATATTCCTAAGAATAGTATTTTACTAGTTAGAGAAATAAATCTAGTAGATTTTATTATTTTCGAAGTATTCCTAAATATATATAGCTATTTAATCAAAGTTAAAGCTTTAGCTATAGTATATAAAGTTATTAAAGTAAAAATCGAAGGCTCAATCTTTTAATATAATAGAGAATACTCTAGCTTATATATATTATAAGATACTAAGTTTAAAATAATAGTTATAAAAATATTAACTTTAGTCTTAAGAATATTATATAAGTTTCTACTATATTTCATACTTTTATTATATAACTTTATAAAGTCTATAGTATACTTAATAAATAAGTTTTCAAATAGGGGAATAGGGGAAATATAAGAGTAATATTTAGGATAGGGATACTATATATTACTATTATCTTAGTATACTTCTTACTAGTAAGAAGTCTCCACGTTATTTTCCTAGTAATAGGAGTTCGCTATACTATATTACCTAGGGACTAGTAATCCTACTAATAGTAGTAGAAATTATATATTATATATAAATAGCAGAAGAAGCTAGGTATCTTATATAAGTAGTTAAGGGTACTAAATATATTATATAAGGTTTTTAGATATTAAGTAAGTATTAACTATAAGTATTATAACTATACTTTCAAGTTTAATAGTATAGGAAAATATCTCAATATCTTCTATTTTAAAGAAATTATTAATTTATTTAAAATAGTTTTTAATATTAGTCTTAAGGTTTAAGGTTTACTTCTTTATCTTATTAATCTCATTAAAAGTCTAGAAGATAAAATACTTACTCTAAATAAGTTAGTATAGTACTAAATAGATCTTTTCTCCTAATTTATTAATTTTAATTTTATAATTAATAAAGAAATCTTAGAAATAGTAGATAATATATTTATCAACTAATTACTATATCATTATAAACTATTTATCGAAATCTATCTTAAAATAGTTAAAAAACTTATATTTATAAATTTCTAGATATTTATATTAAAAGATATAAAATACTATAAAAGTATTAATATTTTTAGTATTTACTTATATAAGGTTATTATAGTTGATTCTAAAAAGTTTTCTAAATAGATCTATATTAATAAAAGATTTAAGATAGTCTAGGATTATATATTTACTACCTAGGGTTATTTAAACTATTACTACACTAGGGCTTATTTTAGTATTTAATTTAAAGTATAGTTTAGATATATTAGTAAAGGGTATAGGAGTATTAAAAAGGGGACGATTTTCGAGAAAATATAGGAGTTTTAAGATATTATATAAATTTCTCAAGTATAAGAAGTATAGGATACTATAAATCTTATATACTATAGGTATCTAGTAATACTCTAAAAAATATTATATTTACTAAACACTTTCTAGTATATATTAAAAAGTATTTTTTAAATTTATTTCTTTAGTAATTTATAGAATAAAATTAGTATATTAATTTAAAAATACTTTACTAGGGATAAAAATAAAAGTAATATCTATAAAATATCTAAGTTAATATTTATAATCTTACCTTATATAAATTTTAGGTAAAGTTTATAATTACTTTTTCTTATATAAAAACTTTACTAATCTATAATATAGTAGTAATAGATAAGTTAACTACTAATTAGTATTAGTTTATCTTAAGAATAATATATACTATATACAATCTCATTATATAGGTACAAAAAGGTTCTAGTATTTATTATTATTATTATTATATTACATACCTATATATAAGTATATAAGGCTCTAGATCTATAGTATACTATAGTACTCAGCTATAGCTAGTAACAAGTATTACTAGGGGGGATGAGGGTATACGGCTATGTATACTTTATACCTATAAGGCATATAGATATATATACTGTATATGTATAGAGGCGTATACGCCTTAGGTATTAATATATACTTTGTGGTATGGCGTTACTGACAATTATCTAGTTATCTTATAAGTTATTATATTAAACTAATAATATTAAAGATTAAATTCTTTATTAAATAATAGAAGGGACTAATAGCTTACTTTCTACTATAACTATTAGTAGATATATTACCCCCTGAAGTATAATTTTAGCCTTCCTACCCCCCCTCCCCCCTACTAACTATTATAGCTAGTTCCTAGTTAGTCTAGGGCTAAATTCCTCGTAGCTATAATTAGTATATTTGTTTTATGTTAACTTTTTCGATAATAAATAACTAATAATTCTTTCTATAATAATTTTATACTCTTATATTCTTATACTTTTATACCTTTATAGCTACGTATAATTCAAATATCTCAAGATATTTAATTACTACTAACTATAAGTACTTTTTTTGAATATTTATTATAGCTTTAATATCCGTGACTTTAATATCCTTACTAAATTTTACTGATCTTTAAAACAAGACTTTATACTACTAATATAAAGGTTCTCTATTACTAATAAAAGCTAACTTATAATTTCTATATAAATATAATAAAACTTAGTTTATTCTTAATAGTAAATAATTTTGATATATTAATTAAATATAAGTAACTTATAAATAATATATATATGGAAATAGATATTTCTAGTATAACTAGATAGTTCTTAAAACTTCTATAATTATATTACTATAATACTCTAAAGTATCTAATAATTTGTATTATAGTAGTATATTAATATTGGAATGTTATTTGATTAATACCTAGTCCTTAATATTATTAGTTTAATATAGTAAATTGTAGGTTAGCTAGATAATTTTCTTTGAAATATCAATAAGTTATTTATTCATTATAGTATTGAAAATAATTTTACTAAAGCTTATTCTAATAAAGTAATAACTTTAGTTATAATAGTTATACCTAGATATCTTTATACTTATTCTATAGTTTCTTTTAAGTAACTATATAGGTTTCGAGGAGATTTTAGTTCTATTATAAAAAATATAGGGAAGTAATAGATTATAGAATACTTAACCTTTATAGGTATTCTATTTTATTCTATTTTTAAAAAGCTCATAAAAGTTCAACTTTAATAGTTACTTTTAACTATATATACTAAGTTTTAACTTAGATAAAGTTTTCCCCAATTATTACTATAAGGTTAAATATTACTATGAGGTTAAATATTAGAACTAGGAGTATAATTCTCTATGATAATAAGTAATTCTATAACTCCTTTAACTAGTTATAAGCTAGTATTAGTATAAGTACTATTATTAGGTAAAATTTATAGTTAAATCTATATATAAGGTGAAGAGCTTGGATACTATTCCAGGTATAGAGTAAAAGTAATGAAATTAATTAAATAATACTTTAATACTAATGCTTTACTTTAATATTAATTACTAGATAACCTAGAATTTTGTAATAATATAATTATAGAAATTTTGAACGTTATCTAGCTATATTAGAAATATCTATATCTATTTAAGTATAATTTATATATTAGTTATACTTAATATATTAAGATTATTTACTAATAAGAATAAGCTGAGTCTTATTCTATTTATATAGATATTATAAGGTAATATATATTAGTAAGAGAGAACTTTTGTGTTAGTAGTATAAAGTCTTGTCTCGGGGGTGAGTAAAGCTTAGTAGTTAGTANGTATAAAGTCTTGTCTCGGGGGTGAGTAAAGCTTAGTAGTTAGTAGTAATTAAATGTTTTGAGATATTTGAATTATATGTAACTATAAGGGTATAAGGGTATAAGGGTATGAGGTTATCGTAGAAGGAATTATTACTTATTTATTACCTATAACAAAGTTAACGCGGGGCAAATATACTAGCTATTATAGTTATATGAGGTTTAGCCCTAGATTAACTAAAAGTTAGCTATAGTAGTTAGTAAAGAGGTAGGAGGATTAAAGGTATATTTTAGGGGGTAATATATCTACTGATAGTTATAGTAGTAAGCGAGATATCAGCCTTTCCTTTAAAATATTATTTAAGCTATTTTATAAAGTATTTTAATACTTTCTCTTGATAGGGTTAATGATATAATAGAACTAAAAACTTATAATATAGGCTTTCCAGTTTTTCTAGGTAAATTATAAAAAGAAAGATACGTTTTCTTTAGTATTCTTAATTTAGAATATATAAATAGAAAAGAGTTCAGAGGGGGCTATATAAGTATAGGATAACTATTATTTTATTACTAGTAGATAACTAGATAGGTATATTATATTCTAGGGTATTATATTACTAATACTATAAAATTAGGTAATCATTATAATATTAGTATATAGGGTTTACTTAAAACTATCTACTATGTAGTAAGGATATTTTTACTAGAAGTTTTAATATAGATATAAGTAGTTGATTGTATAGTAAGAACTAATAGTATTCTATTATATTAAATTGAAATTGAAATTCCTAAGTATAAGTTACTGATAACTATAATTTTCTAAATAGTTTATAATTCCCTGATTTTAAATTATTTCAGTATTAATTTAATACTTATAGTATTTTCATCGGATTAGTATTAAAATAGTATTCTGAAGAATATTAAATATTTTATCAAAATATATAATATTTACTAGTATTTATATAAAGGTTAATAATGCTACTAGGGTTTACTATAATCTCTCTTAATTCCTAATAAGTTTTAATTATAGATCTCTTACTTCCTTAACGTAATAGTTTAACGTCTAGCTAGTTCTTACTATCATAGTAAAAGTAATAGGTTTGAATCCTATGGTAGGTAAGCGCGACTAGTAGCTATATACTTTCTAATTATATAAACTATATAGTAACTACTACTAGCTACTAATACTTACTAATAGCTATTAATAGTTAATAATTATTAGTAATTAGTAACTATTAGTAACTAGTAATTATTAATAACTAGTAATAAGTATAATAGCTAGCTAGTATTAATATTACATGATTATAATCTTTAAAAAGTAACTATAACGGAAAGGCTTGTATTTTCCCTATTTATTACTTATTATATTAACTAACTACGTTTACTACCTGAGGTTTTCTCTATTTAAACAGTTCCTCAAAACTAGTAGTATCTATAGGGTTTAATATACTAGGTGTAGTTTCTTTTAAAAGGTTCCCGAGAGGTATATAACTTTAAATAGATCAGAGACTTTCAATATAACTATAGATCTCTTTTAATTTTATAATAAAACTACTATTCACTATAAAAAGCGGTTTAAGGTTTTTTATAGTAATTATAAATTAACTGTTAAAGTATATCTAGTTAGAAGTTATGATATCTATAATTACTAAAGCTTATATACAAAAGTTCTAGAATACCTGGTAGTAGTTCTATAGCTTCTTTATATTAATTGTTATTAATTATAATTTAGATTAAGTTAGTATCATTTATATATTATTATATTAGTTAATAGGAATATAATAACTATTTTTAATATTATCGTATTCCTAGATACGTAATAAGATGGAGAAAGTATTATTTAAGATTTAAATTTCTTTATAAATTTTCATTAATATATCAAACTTACTGAATATTATATTAGATATCTCTATAGGTATTTGTTTAATACTTTATGTTAATTTTATTAAGTAATTAAAAGATATTTTATTACTATTCTAGTAATATATAGATATATCCTTTAATCTTATCCTAGTTTATACTAGGGAAAATAGTAAAACTTAAGAAGAATATAAAATCGAGGAAATATTAGTAATAAACAATACTTTGGGATTTGGTTACTTTTACTCTATACTTAAAATAGTATCTAAGCTCTTTACCTTATATATAGATTTAACTATAAACTTTACCCGATAATAGTATTAATACTAATACTAGCTTATAACTAGTTAAAATAATAATGAAATTACTTATTATTATAGATAATTATACTTCTAGTTCTAACATTTAACTTTTTAGTAGTAGAAGACTTTATAGTAATAGTTTATATAGAAAAAGCTTTATGAACACTAAAGTTTAATATATATAGCTAAAAGTAATTACTAAGGTTATAGGGTTAGGAACCTTTTTAAACTTCTTAAAAATAGAATAAAATAGAATATTTAATTTAAAACATAGGAGATAGGTATTCCTTAATCTATTACTATTCTATAATCCTTATAATAGAACTGAAATTTCTTTGAAATCTATATAACTAATTATAAAAAGATAATTATAAGATAAATATAGAAATATCTTTCTATAATTATTGAAATTAAAACTACTAGTATATTAGACTAAGCTTTAATAAAATTATTCTAAATACTATAATTAATAAATAATTTATAGATATTAAAAAGAAAGTTATCTAGCTATCTTATAAGTTATTATACTAAACTAATAATATAAGAAACTAAGTATTAACTAGATAATACTTTAATGTTAATATTTTATTATAATACTAGTTACTAATTACTTTAGAGTATGATAATACTATAGTTATAGGGGTTTTAAAAACTATCTGGCGATACTAGAAATATCTATATTTATATAACTATTATTTATATATTAACTATACTTAATTAATGTATTAAAATTATTCGTTGATAAGAGTAAACTAAGTCTTACTATACTTACATAGAAATTATAAGTTAGTTTATATGAATAGCGGAGAATTCTTATAGTAATAGTATAAAATCTTATCTTAAAAATAAGTAAAGTTTTGTAAGAATATTAAGGTTATAGATATTGAGGTTATGATAAATATTTGAATAGAAGAGTTTTAGTTAATCGTAATTAAATATTTTAAGATATTTGAATTATATGCTAATAGTTATAAGGGTATAAGGGTATAAGGTTATTATAGAAGGAGTTATTAGGTGTTTATTATTTATAAAAAAGTTAATGTAGAATACGTATACTAGCTATAATTATGAAGGGTTTAGCCTTAGATTAACTAGGGGCTAGCTATAGTAGTTAGCGGGGGTAGGAAGGTTAAAGTTATACTTCAGGGGGTAATATAGCTACTAATAGTTCTAGTAGAGAGCGAGCTATTGGTCCTTCCTAAAATACTTTAGAATAAGGATATAATTATGATATATTAGTTAAATAGAAGGATTATAATATTTTGATATAAGAATTGTTGAAGGATTATAATATTTTAATATAAGAATTCTTAGAAAGTTTGATTAATAATAAAGTTATATTATAATTTGAATTATAGTATAGGGATATTAGAGAGAATGATAGTATGATTTTAATTTATTAATAGTAAAGAGTTATATCAGTTATAATTTAAATAATGTAATAATCTCTAGAAAATATATAGAACAGATTATATAATTTACTTCTTAAGTACTAAGTAAATAAATCAAATAAAAGGATTAGTATCATTCTACTTCCCTTTATATTCCTAGTGCTCCTCTTTTCTTTGATTATTATCTCATTTTCCTTTTTTCTATTAGAAGTAATAAGAAGTAATATTTATTTTTAAGTCAAGTATTATTAGTATTAGTAAAGGGTAATATTTATATAGTAGTAGTAGATGGGCGAGCTAGTATTAATAGGGTTAAGGATATAGTTATGATATTAATACAGTATGGTATAACTACTAGAATATATTATAATACTTTAATATAGGGAATCTAGTAAAACAAAAGAAGGAAAAGAAGAGAGATTTACTAGTATCTATATGATACTACTAAAGCTAGAAACAATTTATTCAGGGTTAAAGTAAGAGTAAAGGTAAAAATATTCTTAGTATAAGAAAGAAGAATAATAAATATAATAATAACACAAATAAAAGTTATTTACTAGGAATAATAGAGGTAGTAATTATAATATTAGATTATAGTAGAAAATTCTAGTGAAAAGATAGGATTATAGTAATTTTTAGTAATACTTATTTTAAGTAGTAGGGATTATAGAGGTAATAATCTAATTATTAAACATAATTAAGTAGTTAACTTAGTAGTTAGTAGTATATAGCTTAGAACTAGTAATAAAGAAGTAGGAGTTTTATTTATATTTACATTTTAATTTGAGATATTTATAGTAGGATTAGCTATAATTTAGTATATAGGTTTAGGAGAAGTTATTTATATCATATTTAGAGTAATAGTAAAAATAAATAGAAATAATTACATTAGGGGGCTAATTCTTCTTATTATTAGAATTACTTTTAATAATATAGTTATTATAAGTATAAGTAATAAGTTTAGAAGGGGTATAGTAATAAGAAAAGTTATTATTAAGAGGTCTAGAATTAGTAGTAATAGTAGTTTATATAATAATAAAAGAAATATAAGAAAGGGAAAGAAAGTAGAAAAGTAGTAAAATAGTAGTATTATAATAAGTATAGAATAAGAGGTTATATAAGTTTAGAAAAAGAAAAAGAAAGCTATATAAAAAAGAAGAAAAAAGGTTTTTATAAGTAAATAGAAGGGGAAATATAGTACAGAATTATTTAGAATAAATACAATATAAGTTTTCGTATTAGTAAAACTATTTAATATTAATAGTATTTGAATTTTCTTATTAGTAGGATTATCTAATATTAGTAATATTTAGGGGAAATGATTTAGAAAGACTTTTCTTATTAGTTAAGCTAATTTATATAGCTAGAACCTACTAGTAAATTACTAAAACTATTAATAGTATATATTATTATAGTAATAAGGCGGAGAAGTAATGGGGATTATATTATAAACCTAAACTTTAGGGTTTGTATAGGATATTACTATTAAGGTTCTATATAGCTACTATCTTTATAGTATAGTAAAGAGTTTTTTTGAGGTATAAATACTTTAAGTTTATTATAACTCTATTAAAATACTACTAAAGTATTTCTTATTACTAGTTTCTAATATTCAGTATTTTAGTACTAGCTAATCTATATAAATAGATAAGTATAAAGTATATAGTAAAAAGAGAAAATTACTAGTATTAGTAATGCTATACTACATAGTATATACTACTACATATATATTATATACCTCTATATATATATATAGTATTCATAGCTATATATTTCTATATATATATAATATATGTAGCTATATACTTCTTGTATTTTACTAGTAATACCTATTACTAACTATAATTTAGTACTACAGTAATTAATAAATAATTACTATACTTGAAATCTAAGACTTTATATAGCTATATATGATTATATGATAAGATAATAATAATAATAAATACTAGAACTTTTTAATATTTATACGACAAGATTATATATAGCATACGATTATCCCTACTAGATAAACTAATATATATAATAGTTTTTAAAGCTTTAAATTTATTATATAGTAACCTTTTAAATATTAATATATTTTAAGTATAGCGAGTACTAAATACCTAATACTTATTATGAATAAAGTAAAGAAATCATATCACTATATATATACTAGTATGTATAGCTCCTATATACCTTATAGTATAATATAACTCATAATATATAAAAGTCTAGATATTTCAAAAGATATTAAATACTATTTCTATAGTAGCTTTAGTAAATTTAAAGTAAATATAAATATAAGAAATATAAATTGATTTACTATAAAGCCACTTTTACTCCTGGTACAATAGAAATACTACTAACTAGTAGAAACAGCTAGTTTTACAGTTGTATACTTTTCCCGAAATCGGACCAAAAGCGGGTGGCTGGTATTGGGGTGTGGCCGGTATGGGGAGCACTAACTTACCAAGCTACCCACCTACCCAAAAGGTGTCGGATAGCACAATGCCTATCTTATCGTCGCAGCCCATCTAACCCCTCCAACCCCATTCCGTCAGCGTAAGCTTGCCACCTCTAGTCCTCGACTCCCTACTATGTACAGCTTGACACTTCCTGCACACACTGCACATTCACGCAGAGGATTGGACTGATGGTGTTTTCTCCTCAGCATGCGACCCCTCCCTGGCAGTAGCGCATGTTCCCGATCTGCTTGTTTCGGAAACGGGACCATCGACTGCTTCAACTCTCTCGCAACTACTGCCCCTCAGATGTCGTATGTACTCGCAGACGAAGCCGCTGTAGAAGCTTCCTGTTCAATATCTTCTCACTCGTCACTCCGCTCCCGCGAGCACCGAAAGCATGCTGTCTTGGCTTTTCCCGGCGATGTCTCCACACAGAGCCGTGAAACTCACGGGGCTTCACCGGCGACCCGCTCGACGCCTGTGTCGCAGCCTCGGGAAACCGCTTCTCAGAAGCTCTCTTCCGTGACCAGTAGATCCCTTACAGGCAAACAAAGTCCTTCACCAGCTTCGGCATCTCATTCCATGACGCCGATATTATACGGCGTCTCTGGCTCGTCCTCTGCCATCAGCAGTTCGTCTTCTCGCCCAAATTCTCTCACGGGATCGCAGTCAGAATATCAGGAAAGCTTTGTTATGAGCGCTTTTGGCACTTCCGAGTCCGGCAAGGCCCATAGCCATTGCAGTATTGAGGCCGGCCAGCAGTTCATCATGCCTACCATCAATATTCCGAGCCGACGGCCATTCACAGATGTGGGGAAGTCACTAGGAAGGCTTAAGCTTCTGGTTGCTGGCAAGTCGGGTAAGACTCCATCCCAGGCTGTAAATGACTGAGGTTTCAGAGTTGACGGTGCTGTCTCGTTGTTTAGGTCTTGGGAAAACCTCCTTGATTCGAACCATCACAGATTGCTGCCCCCATATCGTTCACGTTGACCCCACGGTGCCCGTGGCAATGGTATCCGCAGGACTGCTCCCTTCGGCGACATCGCTTCCTGAGAGCATTTCAATCGCGCAAGGAACGTTTCAGATCACCGAAACCCTTGCAAGCACTAAACCCTTGCCTCCCTGGTGGAGGGACACGACCAGCGAGAATCAAGCGCCCATTACCATCGACCCGGGTGATGTTGTGATAGATAGGAACATTTGTCTTGTGGACACCCCGGGTTATCAAGAAAGTTGCCGAGTACGTATGCGTATATCATCTGCCCTGCGGGAAAACGTGTGCTGATAGTCCAGCCTACCGACACGGCTAGTCAGGTTGCACATTACGTTGAATCTCACCTGCAGAGAAGCCGTCTCGACGGTTTAGACGAGGATGATGTGCTGAGAACCGTCAGCGAAGGTGGGGGCTTGCTTGTCGACGCGGTACTTTACGTGCTGCCCAGCTCAGGTACGTCTCCCTGTCGAGAAAATCAAGAACGCTGGCAGCTCATTAGGAAGCTAGGCTTGAGTGCGGTTGACGTAGAATATCTACGCAAACTAAATTTGCTTACAAGTGTGATACCCTTGCTGGCTCAAGCTGACACAATGACAAAGGAGCAGGTCGTGTCCAGCAAAGAACTGATTGCTGGTCAACTTGTAGATGCAGGCCTGTCGCTCTCCCTGTTTACCTCTTCGTCCGCTGGGTCGACGATGACAAGCATTTTTTCGATTTCCAGCGAACTCAGGCTGGACCGCGACCTCACGGAGGACAGTGTCCTGATGGGATCTGAATACGGACGACCTCTCGTGCCGACGGATCTACCTCGTTTGCTAGATCACATTTTCAGCTTCGAAGGAGCCGCATGGCTGCGCCATGCTGCAGCGAAAAAGCTGCTCAGCTGGCGCTCCCGACATCCGAACTCGAGGGTTGTTTCTTCCGCCCTCGTGGCGCAAACAGATCAGCCGATTGAGAGGACGTGGCTTCGCACACCAGTCGGATCATTAGCATCTTGTGCAACCAATCGCCTACCTGGCCATGCTTTTAGCGAGGAGCGCCTGTGCCGCGTGCAGCTTACGCATTGGGCGGCGGACTTGCAGCGAAGTTTGGCAAATGAACGTGCGATTCGCGGGATCAGAACGATGGACCAAATTTCTTTGCGTGTACAGCCAATCACGGCAGGTGACGGAAGGGCGGCAAACAATTGTACATCAACAATGGCACTAGCCAGGACCTTGGGCGTAGGGCGAAGGCCGCAATCGCTGCATAGAAGGCGGCATAGTATGGGCTCGCAACAGGATATGCCCTTCGTGAAGCCCCACGATCCCCTAGGTCTCTTGCAGTTTAAGGCGGATTTGAAGTGGCAGGATTTAAACGCAATCGAGATGCTTAGTGGGCTGGGTATTGTAGGTGGCTTAGCATGGTTGCTTGTTTGAGGATCAGAGGGCTTCGTACTAAGGCTGTATATGTTAGGAATAACGCGCTCGACAGGCAGAGTTTACACTAGTTAAACCTCAGGCGGCTGGCGACATTTCCATAAGTCTTACTCATTCTATTGAAACTACTTGAATCAAAGCTTTATATAATAGAAAATGTCAGGAATAACACGCTCGAGAGGCAGAGTTTGCACCAGGTAAATCTCGGCCGGCGGCGCCGTCTCCACAGGCCTTACTTTACTTAAACTACTCGAAATAGAGCTTCGCGTAGTATATATAGTTATATTTAGTTATATAGAATATATACTAGATTTTACTCCCTAATTATATATAATAATTAAGAATCTTATAATACTAAAGAGTTACTAGGCTAAAAATATATATTATACTAAATCTATATATTTCAAATATTAAAATATTTACTAAAAACTCCTTTTTTTAATTCTTAAAAAAACTCATTAGTTTTTTTCTTAGTATAACACTTTTTAAGTAAAAACTAAAACTTATAATATATAAGAACACTTTAATTTTAAAATAATAACTTACTAAAACTTTTATCTAGAGTTTCCTTAAAAGCTATACTTGAATAATTTTCTAAAAACTAAGTAGTATTAATAAATTTATAACATAACTAAATTAGTTATTCTTAAAACATCTATCCCTAGAAAGATTAATTATAAAGAAAATTAATAACTTTTAATAAATATTACTAAAGAAGTTTATATAACAGATATTATAGATTTTATAGAAAATAATTTAAAAGTTTATATAACTTTCTATAACCTCTATATTTCAAAAGCTCAAAATTACTAATATAAATAGTTAAACTAAACCTATTTTATAGATTATATTTTTAAATATATAAGTAAAATATTATAATATTAATATTATTATATAGAAGTGCGAAAAGCTAGGCCTAGGCTATAATTCAGCTATAGGGAATATAAATACTATTTATTTAGAACTAAAAAGTAAAAA
>RYZW01002057.1:1349-14215 GCA_004367215.1 Colletotrichum trifolii
TATCTATTTAATAGAGAATTATACTTAACCTAATATCTCTTATATTTAGGAGTAGTAATCTACTAATTAGTATCTTTTCTTAACTAGTAGGGAGCTATATTTAACCTAGTATTACTTATATAGAAGATAAATCTAAGTTTTAAATATATAAAAAACTAGACTTAAGTTATAATTTAGTTATAAAAAGTATAAATACTATTTATTTAGAACTAAAAAGTAAAAGAAAAGTTCTCGTGAAAAGTATAAAAAGTCTACTTAAGAGTAATACTAAAAGCTTACTAGTAACTTACTAGTACCTAGCTTCTTAGGTATAGTTATCGGGACTTAGGTAAAGCTAGAGTTAATTAGCTAGGTATAGCCTATAATATTAGATATAATAAATCCTAGGTAAAAATTAGAATTTAGGAAATATACTAATAACTAGAGAACTAGATAGTATATTTAAAATAAAAGATCTAGCTAGCTAAGAAAAAATACTTATTTTAACTAAATATAGAAGTAATTACTTTAGGACTTTTGTTTAGTTAATTCGAAGTAAATTAGAATATAACTTGAGACTTTAATTAACTAAGTTAAGATCTTTAATTACTTAGGAACTTAGCTAATAATATAATATTGGTTATATTGAAAATCTCCGATCTCTTTAAAGTTATATACTTCTTGGGAGCCCTTTAAAGGAAGCTATACCTAGTACTTTAAACCCTATAGATACTACTAGTTCTGAGGAACTATTTAAACGGAGAAAACCTTAAGTAATAAACGGGGTTAGTTAATATAATAGCTGATAAATGCGGAAGGTATACAAAGGGAAAGTACGGGCTTATATCCGTCGTAGTTATTCTTTAATGATTATAGTTATATAATACTAATACTAGCTAGCTAGTAGTACTTATTACTAGTTACTATTAATAGTTACTAGTTATTAATAGTTAATAGTAGCAAGTACTAATAGCTAGTAGTAGTTACTATATAGTTTATATAACTAGAAAGTATATAGCTATTAGTCGTGTATACTTACTATAGGATTCGAACTTACTATTCTTCCTATAATAGTAAAGCTAGCTAGACGTTAAACTATTCTGTTAAGCGGGGAGCTAATAATATAAAAATAAATAATAATAGTAAATCAAACTAGAAGTTATTATTAATGATTATATAGTACTGTTAAGAGAATATAATAATAGTAATTTATGTTTCTTAGAATATAAATAGAATAGTTTTACTAGTATTTATTTATTTAATTAATGGTACAAACTAGATAAAAATAGTTTTAACCTTTTAATAGTATTCTTTATTATTTACAATATAGTATTAAAGAAGAAAGTTCTTTCTACTAAGATTAAAATATATTTAAATTTACTAGTTATACTCCTAAAGATTTAGAAGGATATTACTCATCTATTAGAACTACTATGAAAATCCTTTACTAAAATAATAAGAACAAAGATTATAAAATTAAAAAAGGAAAATACCTAGTAAACATAGATTACTAGGATACTAAGACTAGGCCTTTTCCTCTTAAGTAGGTTTTTATTTATAAAATAGATAAAAATAGTTTTTAGAATAGTATAAAATAAGAGATATAAATAGGTTTTTAGAATAGTATAAAATAAGGATTTATATATATAGGGATATATAACTAGTTAATTTACTATAAACTATATAGATAGTAATACTAGTTACCTAAACTTTTTAAATAGCTATAGTAATTATAGTATAGTTTCACTTTTAAGGTTTTTGGTTTAATATTATTAATATATTTCTAAATATTATAAGGGATTTTAATAGATTCCTAATAATAGTTAAACTACTAGATAAATTCAATGTTATGAAGTATTATAAAGAACTCGAATACATCTTTTATAGATTTTTAAATATACTCTTTTCTAGCATAAAGCGTTTTATATTATACTTAAATTATTAGGTTTCTAGTTATACTTAGAAGATTTTTATTTATTTAAAAATAAGAGTTTAAGTATTTATATCCTATTCTATATAAATAATATTCTTTTAGTATTATAAGGTAGCTAAAGAAATACTTTCAGAATTCTTAAAAGTATTTAGTATACCTATAAATTTGAAGAATAAAGTTCTGTTAAGTATTTCTTAGGAATTTAGATAATTAGAAATTATAAGTATTGTAAGATTTACTTAGTTCACGATATATATATTACTAAAATTGCTAAGTATTTCATTTTGAATTATAGTTCAAATCTAACAATACTATTTCTAGTAATAACTTTTATTATAAGTAGTAGTTAAGTTATATTTCAACAGATTAATATATATTTAATAAAGCTTAATTTAATTCTCTAGATATTAATTATAATATAACTAGATATTCTGTTTATATACTTTGTATATTTCAAATATTTTATAAACTTTTGTTAAATATATTAAAATATTATAAGTTATATAATTTAATATTCCTATAGGATAGGATTCCTAGTATTATAGTTTAGAAGGTTTGGGGGTATTAATAAGATATTTTAAAGACTTTCAATTACTAGAAATACTTTGTTTATAAACTATAAAGAAACCTAAGAATTAAATATAGCTATATTCTCCTTTTATTTCGAAGACTAATATAATAGAAAGCTACTTAATAGAATATTATTATTATATTAATAATTCAAGTAGAACTTGTTTGTTTAAAATATACTTCAAAAGAAATTATAATATTAAAGAAATTAATTTAGGATATGAAGCTTAATTTTAGAGATATTTAGAAACTCTATTATAATAATTACTAAGCTAGTAAACTAGTAATCTTAGATAGTGGATACCTATCTACTAAACTTTAATATATAGGTATTTAATAGATATAGTTATACTAAGAATATTTAAAAGATACTTTTCAAGTAGTTTATATATTTATAGATTTAATACTAGTAAATAGACATATAAAAAGCCTAATTTAAGTAAGATGTAAATAATTCAGAATACTTCTTAATTTTATAGATCTATAAGTAATACTTTTAGGGCTAATTTAAATAATAAAAGAAGTTTTCTAAAGTAATTTCTTATTTACCTCAATATATTTATAAATAATCTGGATTTATTCTATTCTTAGTAAAATACTTTTATAGTAGTAATAAAGGATGAAAGGAGATAGTGATATTTGTTTAAGATATTTATAAATAATAGAGCTTTCTTACTTGGTTTTTATCTAGTTGAGAATTACCTATACAAATTTAGAACTTTGAATAACTAAATAAGAGGTAGTAATTAGTATATAGAAGTTAACTTAAAAGAATATTAAGAATTAATTATGATTCCTAAAACTAAGAATAGAAATAAGAATTTATCTTAATAGTAGAGAATATTTATTAATATTAGTAACTAGAATACTATGTCTTAGATTATAAGTTCTGAATTTTCTTATAACTAGCTAAGATATAAGGTTTTAACTAACTAGAGAACTAGTTATAATTACTAAAAGTCTAGGAATATAATTACGTAAAGCTAGGTAGATAAGTAATAAAGGTTAGGGAATTTGAATAATAAAAAGTTAAAATACCTAAGTTATAAAAGATTATTTAATAATTTAGGTTAGTATAGTAGGGTTAGAAATACTTCTGTTCTTAATAAAAGTACTTTTGAAATCTTTCTATTATTTTAATTATAGCTTGAGATAGACGAGTTTTCTTGTATTACTAACTTTCCTGTTTTTTACTAAGAAAAGTTAGATTTAAAGGAAGATTGTAAGTTAGAACATTTGTTTTATTAGTATCCGAATTCTATAGAACTTTTAAGTATTTTTTAAAGGTTTTATATATTTTATTTAGAATTAGAAGATATATAATTCTTAAACTAGTTTTATACTAGTAGTAGTAATTGGAAACTAAATCCCTACTACTGATACTAATAGTATAAAAATAAAGTTTTTAAGATAAAGTAAGATTTAAATAGTAAACTATATATAGAATAGTTTAAATAAGCTTTATATTACTAAGAAGCTTTATTTAGAATAGGTAAGTTTTATATTTCTTAGTAGTTTTATTTTTCTTAGAAAAAACAGATTTAATCAAAGTATTTTTAAAAGTAGTAGATTTTCTATGACGTTTTGTGAGTTAAGATTCAGTAATTTCGAGTCAATATCTAAGATTATTAATTTCTAAAGATACTTCTTAATTTCTAATATAAGAAAACTTTCTTATAGTACTAGTTATAATCTTTAAGTATTTCTTAGGAAGCTTAATTACTTTATCGATATTATTTTCTTTCTTTTCTTTATTATCTATAATATTTTCAGGTTCTTTATTTTTATTACTAATAAGTGGGGTTCTTATCTTTTAATTTAGGGGGTTCTAGTTAAATTATCTTTATTATTATTAAATAACAACTTTAAAGTAGAAGTTTTCCTTGGATAATTATAAAGATATTTCAAACTAGTAGTAGTAGTAGGCTTCTTTGTTAAAATAGTAGCTTTCTTCGTAATATTATTAAGTTTTGATATTTTAGTAAGTTTAAGGGTTAGAGATAGTAATAGATATTTTAATAAGTTAGGGAATTCTACAAAGTATAATTAAATAAAAGATTTGAGTTAAAATACTTAGCTTTTATATTATAACTAGAAATTAAGACTAATAAGAGGATAGGTTTTTTTAATATTAGTAACTTAAGTTTAAATCTTAGAAATAAAGTACTTTTAAATAAAGTTATTAAATGTGAGAGGTATATTAATAGTAAGAAGGGAAAAACGAAAATAATAATTATTAATTTTAAGATGAAAAATAGAGAAAGTTACAAAATACTAAATACAATAAGCTTTTCAAAATAAACGAAAGAAAGTATTCTAAGTTATAAGATTATTATTACTACTAAGTAAATAAAATTGAAAAATAGTTAATATAACTTTAAATATAAATTCTCTATTACTTTTTAGGTCAAAGTTAACTAGTATATATTAAAGTTCATGGATATAATAGATAAAGATAGGTATAGTATCATTCAATAGATAGTATAGGTCTAAATATACTAAAAGATTAATAATAGGAATATTCTTAGTAGTAATAAGTTATTTCTTAACCTCAATAATAGGATCCTCAACTTTACTAGTATCTTTCTCAATAGATTTATAAAGTTTATCTTATATTTCAAATATTAGTAATAACTTATATATATTATTATATTTAAAGTTGTTAAAATGTTAGGCTGTAGGTGTTTACCCTATAGTAGTACTCTACTTACAGTTGAATTTTCTCTGGAATATTCTACCCTACTCCTTTTACAGGGTACTTGCTAGTAATTAACTTTAGCATTCGTAATTACTTATACAAGCCTGTATTACTCGAATATTCTAATAATTACTAATTAGAATATTCTAGAACTAAGCATAGTACTATAAAAGAAAACTTCTATACCCTCTTTTAGTATATAATTAGATAAACTAATAATAACATTCTTTTACTAAATATAACTATTATTCACTCTTTTATACTATTTCTTCTTCCCTTGAGAATATCTAGTATATATATCTTTAATGTAAGGTATCACTTTACCAGATGTAAAGTATATACCTAAATACCTTTCAATAAAAGTTAATATATAAAATCTATATTAATAAAACATTTTGCTTATAAATATAGAAAAGCGATTATTAAAAATATTAGGATAGAGGAGAATAAAGAAACTAGTAGGTAAAAAAGCGATAAATAATTTATTTATAATATATAAAAAGTTCCGCTTAACATAGTAGTTTAACGTCTAGCTAGCTCTTACTATTATAGTAAGAGTAGTAGGTTCGAATCCTATAGTAAGTAAGCGTGACCGGTAGCTATATGCTTTCTAATTATATAAATTATATATTATAACTATTACCTACTACTAGTACTTACTAACAGCTATTAATAGGTAACTATTAATATTAGTAGCTAGTAACTACTAACGTTCATAGCTAGTATTAATAGCTAGTAATAGGTACTATTAGCTAGCTAGTATTAGTATTATATAATTACGATCTTTAAAGAGTAACTACGACGGATATAGGCCTATACTTTCCCTTTAATATACCTTCCGTATTTATTTGCTACTATATTAACTAACTATATTTTACTACTTGAGGTTTTCGCTATTTATAACGGTTCCTTAGAACTAGTAATATCTATAGGGTAAAATAAGGCAAGAGCTAAGTATTAAGTATAGCTTCTTTTCAAGGGTTCCCGAGAAGTATACAATTAAATATATCAAAGACTTTTAGTATAACCGATAATATATAAAAAGATCAAATAACTAGTAATCTTAGAAGGAGCTAACCAGTTACTCTTACTAATACCAATAAAGATAGTTAAATACGCGATAGATTATAATAATTTTATCAATTTCTTTTATTTAAGTATTTAAGAATCTTATTCTAGGAAACTATTTACCCTATTTTATTTTTATTTAGTATATTACTTAAACGATATAGTGTATCTCTAGCAGCTTTACTACTAGGAGAATATATAAGAATAGGTATAGTACTAAACCTACTATATAACTCTACTAGCTTATATAAAGCCTAATTGTCTTATTTATTCGCGTTTGAGTACTTTATTCTAGTTTGAATAAAATATACTTTTCAACAACCTACTTTCAGACTATATACTTTATTATTTATTTATTATAAAAATTATATATTAGAACTAGGAATATACTTATCTACGATAATAAGTAATTTCATTACTGTTTTTATTAATTGTAAACTAGGATTAACACGAATACTATTATCGGGTAAAATCTATAGTTAAATCTGCATATAGGGTAAAGAGTTTAGATACTATTCTAGGTATAGAGCAAAAGTAACTAAATTACTATATACTTATATAGTAAAATTATAGATAATATATATTACCCTCTAGATTTAGTTACTTTTACTTCATACCTAGAATAGCATCTAAGCTTTTTACTTTATATATAGATTTAAATATTAATCTCATCTAATAATAGTATTTATACTAATACTAGCTTATTACTAGTTGAAATAATAATACAATTACCTATTATTATAGATAATTATACTTCTAGTTCTAATATCTAACTTTATAGTAATAGAAGATTTTATAGTAATAATATATATAAGGAAAACTTTATCTAAGCTAAAGCTTAGTATATATACTTGTAAATAATTACTAAAGTTATAGAATTAAGAACTTTTGTAAATCTTTTTAAAAAAGAATAAAATAAAATACTTATAAGAACTAAACATTCTAAAATCTATTACTTTAATATAAATTTGTATGAGAGATTTAAAATCTCCTCGAAATATATATAATTATTGATAAGAAAAAGCTATAGAATAAATATAGAAATATCTAGCTAGAATTATTATAACTAAAACTTTTACTTTATTAAAGTAAGCTTGAATAAAATTATCCCGAGTATTATAATTCATAAATAGCTTATAAATATTGAAAGAATATTATCTAGCTAACCGAAAACCCATCAGATTAAATTGATAATATTAATGATTAAGTATTAATTCGATAATACCTTAATATTAATATACTACTATAATACTAGTTATTGAATATTCAAGAGTATTATGATTATATCATCATATAAGCTTAAAAGGTTATCTAACTATACTAGGAATCTTTATATTTATATAAGTATTATTCATATATCAGTTATACTTAATTAATATACTAAGACTATTTATGAATAAGAGTAAGCTAAGTCCTATTATATTTATATAGAAATTATAAGTTAGTTTATATTAGTAGTAGAGAACTTTTATATTAGTAAGATAAAGTTTTATTTTAGAGGTAAATAAGCTAAGTCCTATTATATTTATATAGAAATTATAAGTTAGTTTATATTAGTAACATAGAATTTCTATATTAGTAATATAAAGTTTTACTATAAGAATAAGTAGAGTTAAGTTTATCATAAAGATATTAAAGTCGAGGATATTAAAGTTATAAGAAATATTCAAATAGAATACTTTTAGTTAGTAATAATTAAGTATTTTAAAATATTTGAATTTATTAGTAGCACTATACTATATGGTATACATTACTACGTATAGTATATATACCCCTATATATATAATATATATAGCTATATATATATATAGTATATATAACTATATATTTCTATATTCTACTAATAATACTTATGACTAGCTATAACTTAGTATTATAGAAATTAATAAATAGTTATTTTGTCATATATCTAGAGTTGTATATAACTATATATAGAACTATATAGTATAGAAGTAATAATAATAAATACTAGAACCTTTTTATATTTATTTAGTTACTTTTACTTTATACCTAGAATGGTATCTAAGCTCTTTGCCCTATATATAGATTTAACTATAAACTTTACCCGATAACAGTACTTATACTAGTACTAGCTTATAACTAGTCAGAATAGTAGAAATATTACTTATTATTATAGATAATTATATTCCTAGTTCTAATATTTAACTTTATAGTAATAGAAGATTTCGTAGTAATGAATAAAGAGAGTTTTATTAAGACTAAAGCTTAATATATATAGCTAAAAGTAACTACTAAAATCGTAATATTAAGAACCTTTTTAAACCTCTTAAAAGTAGAATAAAATAAAGCATTTATAAAAGCTAGGTTTTCTATAATCTATTATTCCTCTGTAACTTTTATAATAGAACTAAGATCTCTTCGAAATCTATATAATTACCTATAAAAGGATAATTACGAGATAGGTTTAGAAATATCTAACTATAATTAGTATAATTAAAACTATTAGTATATTAGACTAGGTATTAATAAAATTATTCCGAATACTATAATTAACAAATAGTTTATAGATATTTAAAAAAGGATTATCTAGTTATCCTATAAGTTATGATATTAAGCTAATAATATTAGAAACTCGGTATAAATTAAATAATACCTTAATATTAATACTTTACCTTAAAGCTAATTACTAGATATCTTAGAATATTATAAAACTATAATTATAGGAATTTAAAAAGCTATCTAGTTATACTAGGAATATCTATATCTATATAAGTATTATTTGTATATTATTTATATTTAATATATTAAAATCGTTTACTAATAAGAGTAGGTTAAGTTTTACTATACTTATATAGAGATTATAAGTTAGTTTATATTAGTAGTAGAGAACTTAATTAATAATACTTTTATATACTTTATCTTCTAAATAATATCCTATACTTTTAAGAATTACTAGCTATAAATAATAAAAAACTCAACTATAATAAAAAACTCTTTTAAATAGGGAACTAGTATAATTTCTAGTAAAAAGATCTAAACTATATTAAACTAGCTATAGTTTCTAATATCTATAAAAACTTTCTCAAATTATAAAAAAAATTAGTAAACCTCTTAATATCCTTCTAGTAAAAAAACTATAACTAAATAATAACTTAAAACTAAATATTAAAATCCAAGTAAAAATAATCTAAATATACTATAAAATCTTAAGAATCCTAATTCCCCCCTAATCCTCTAACTATAAAAAAATCTCTACTACTTACTAAACCCTAAAGTCCATATAAGAATAAACCAAATACTACTTCTACTTATCTATCTTAAAAAAATCCTAATTAATCTTCCATTTTCCCTTTATCTAATAAGCTTAAATACTATACTTTTTTCTTTTACCTAAAAACTTATTAAAAAAAAACACTTCTTTCAAAAAATAGAAACTATATAAATAAACTCTAAAGAAATAATAATAATATTAGGGGAAAATTCTAATTCCCTCTCTACTAACCTAATAATTCATACCACAATCCTCTTATAAAACAAAATAATAATTATACTTAAATACTATTATAATAACTCTTCTATAATAATACTAGCTATAAAAATCTCTTAAGAAATATTAGTTCCCTCTATCTCATAATAATAATTAACCTTAATACCTAATTATAAATCTTTATCAAAAACTATACTCTACTAATAATATCTCAAAGATTATAACTAGTAAAAAACAATACTCTACCCTAGTTCCTCTATTTAATAAAAAACTATACTTAACCCAATATCTCTTATACTTAGGAGTAATACTCTACTAATTAGTATTTCTTCTTAACTAGTAAAAAGCTATACTTAACCTAGTATTACCTATATAGGGGATAAATCTAAGTTCTAAATATACGAAAAGCTAAACCTAAGCTATAATTCAACTATAAGGAACATAAATACTATTTATTTAGAACTAAAAAATAAAAAAGAAATTCTCGCGAAAAGTATAAAAAGTCTACTTAAAAGTAATACTAGAAACCTACTAATAACCCACTAATATCTAACTTCTTAGGCATAATTATCAAGACTCGGGCAAAACCAGAATCAATTAACCAAACATAGCATGTAACACTAGCTTTAATTTTAATCTTAGCTAAAGTAAATAATTAATTAGAATACAAATATATAAATAATAAATCTAGGAATAATTTAAATTATTTTAATATTAATATAATATTACTATATCATTATTATTCTTTACTATAAAAAGTTAAATCAATAAACTATTATAACTAGTAAGCTCTAATTAACTCCTATTATAAATATATTTAATTACTTTTACTCTATACCTAGAATAATATCTAAACTTTTTACTTTATATATAGATTTATCTATAGACTTTACCTAGTAATAGTATTTATACTAATACTAGCTTATAACTAGTTGAAATAGTAATAAAACTATTTATTATTATAGATAATTATACCCCTAATTCCGATATTTAACTCTATAGTAGTAAAAAACCTTATAGTAATAGTTAGGGAGAGTTTTATTAAGACTAAAGCTTAATATATATAGCTAAAAGTAATTATTAAAGTTATAGGGTTAAGAACTTTTGTGAATTTCTTAAAAATAGAATAAAATAGAATATTTATAAGAGCTAGGTATTCCGTGATCTATTATTTTTCTATATCTTTTATAATAGAACTGAAATCTCTTCGAAATCTATATAACTATTTATAAAAAAAGAAGTATAAAATAAGTATAGAGATATCTAGCTATAACTATTATAACTAAAGCTATTACTTTATTAAAATAAGCTTTGATAAAATTATCCTAAATATTATAATTAATAAGTAATTTATAGATATTTAAAAGAAGATTATCTAGCTAACTTATAACTTACTATACTAAATTAATAATATTAGGGATTAAGTATTAATTAAGTAATACTTTAATATTAATATACTACTATAATACTAGTTACTAGATACTTTAGAGTATTATAGTAATATAATTATAGAAGTTTTAAAAACTATCTAGCTATATTAAGAGTATCTATATCTATATAAGTATTATTTATAAGTTAACTATTAGCTATAATTAATATATTAAGATTATTTATAAATAAGAATAGGCTAAGGTTTACTATACTTATATAGAAATTATAAGTTAGTTTATATTACTAGTAGAGAACTTTTATATTAGTAGTATAAAGCTTTGTCTTAGTGCTAGGTAAGGTTTACTTAACAAGGATATTAAGGTTACGGATATTGAAGTTATAATAAATATTTAAATAGAATATAGTTAGTAGTAATNAGTAATTAAATGTCTCGAGATATTCAAATTATACGTTAATAGTTGTAAAAGTATAAGGGTATAAGGGTATAAAGGTATAAGGTTATTACGGAAAGAGTTATTAGTTATTTATTATTGAAAAGGTTAACACGGGGCAGGTATACTAGCTACTATAGCTATGAGGGGTTTAGCCTTGAATTAACTAGGGGCTAGCTATAGTAGTTAGTAGGGGGGGTAGGAAGGCTAAAGTTATATTTTAGGGGGTAATATATCTACTAATAGTTGTAGTAGAGAGCGAGCTATTAGCCTCTTTTATTTAGTTAAGATTAACTAGGGGCTAGCTATAGTAATTAGTAGGGGGGGTAGGAAGGCTAAAGTTATATTTTAGGGGGTAATATGTCTACTAATAGTTGTAGTAGAGAGCGAGCTATTAGCCTCTTTTATTTAGTTAATTAATCTATTTAGTTATCTTTGCTCTGTACCTAGAATAATATCTAAGCTTCTTACTTTATATATAGATTTATCTATAAATTATACCCAATAATAGTATTTATACTAATATTAGCTTATAACTAGTAAAAATAGTAATAAAATTATTGATTATTATAGATAATTATACCCCTAGTTCTGATATTGAACTTTATAGTAATAGAAGACTTTATAGTAATAGTTGGGGAGAACTTTACCGAGACTAGTTAAAGTTTAATATATATAGCTGAAAATAACTACTAAGGTTATAGGGTTAAGAACTTTTTTGAATTTCTTGAAAATAGAATAAAATAGAGTATTTGTTTTGAGATATAAGAGCTAAGTATTCTGTGATCTATTACTTTTCTATAACTTTTATAATAGAATTGAAATTTCTTCGAAATCTATATAGCTACTTATAAAAAGATAATTACGAAATAGGTATAGATATATCTAGCTATAACTATTATAACTAAAGCTATTAATATATTAGACTAAGTCTTAATAAAGTTATTCCGAATACTATAATTAAAAAGTAGCCTATAGATATTTAAAAGAAAATTATCTAGTTATCTTATAAGTTATTATACTAAGTTAATAATATTAGTAACTAAGTATTAATTAGATAATATTTTAGTATTAATACTCTACTATAATACTAGTTATTACATACCTTACAGTATTATACTATTATAGTTATAGTAGTTCGAAAAACTATCTAGTTATACTAGAAATATCTATATCTATATAAGTATTATATATATATTAGTTATATTTAATTAATATATTAAAACCATTTACTAATAAGAATAGGCTAAATCCTACTATATTTATATAGAGATTATAAGTTAACTTATATTAATAGTAGAGAACTTTCGTATTAGTAATATAAAGTTTTGTCTTAGGGGTAAGTAA
>RYZW01002059.1:0-15041 GCA_004367215.1 Colletotrichum trifolii
ATATTTAGATTAACTAATAATAATATTCTTTTTTACTGAATATAACTATTATTCACTCTTTTATACTATTTTCTCTTCCCCTGAGAATATCTAGTATATATACCTTTAACGTAAGGTATCTCTTTACTAGATATAGGCTATATGCCTACCTACCTTTCAACAGTTATTATTATTATCATTATTAATCTTATGAGGAAGAAGAAAATAGGTAGTATTTTTAATAGAATTATAAGTTCTACTAAACTTAATAATAATTAAATTTAAAAGAGGATTAGTATAGTTAAACTAGTTGCATTTGTTTTTATGTTAAATTATCTAAACTTATTCATAATAGTATTATTAAAAATAGGTAGCTTTTCCTTTTATCAAGAATCAAACTACTTTTCAAGAATATTAATATTTCTAGACTAAATAGTATTAAAGGTTTAGAAATCCTACATCAAATAAATATTATAGCTAGAAGTAATTATAGTATTCTTTTTCACTTTTGAACTAAGTTTCTTGGAATACTTATTCTTAACTTTATAGTATTAAATATTACCCTATACCTTTATATTACGAATAGAAATCGTCTGTTTAATTCTTTAGTTATATAGAATTCTAAACTTGATAGAACTAAAAGGTATTCTATTATACAAATAAATAGAAACTAACATCGCTAAATCTTAAAGATATGAAAGTACTTAATAATTATAGAGAAGAGTTCTAGTTTTTTATTAATAGTTCTTGTAACTTATTTAATTAAGTTATAAGCCTTATAAGTATAAAGTAGGTTTATATTATAAATAATATTATTATGAAGATCAATAACTATGCTCTAATATAAGAGACTTTAAGATTACTGTTTATATTAATTTCCTTAAATTCTTTTATTACTATTATTACTCTAAGTTATATTAATAAATCCTTTAAAAGCTAAAGTAATATTGGTAGAACTCTTATTTGTTCAAAACGTTTCCTCAATAAGTCAACTATATTTATCCATAAGTAAAATAAAGTATTTAGAGTAATTATAAGTCTCTATTAAAATAAGTCTATATAAATTTAAACTAATATAATGAAAATATTTAAACATTTTAAAAGTATTTAGTTTTCTATTAACTGTAGTAATAGACTAACTTTTTAAATAAGTTCTATAAATAAGTAATTCATTACGTTTGGACTGTTCAATAATAATATTGTTTATTATACTCTTAATTAACTTAATAATATCATTGGTATAGCTTATTCTATTTTATTATAAGTGCAAGCTACTAATATCTATAGTAGTAGTATAGAAAACAAGATACTTAAGTTAATTAAGAATTCGAAACTTAAAGAGATTATTAATTTCAATTCCTATAAGTAAAGGCTTATTCCTTTTAATATTATATACTATAGATTTATTCAAAACAAAAAATAATATTTCTGTTGAATTAAGTTTATACTAACTTAGTATGTTAATATCTAGTTATAGTATATAATCAATAGTATGTAAAAGATAATCAATATTATTTAAGATAATTGTTAAATCACTCTCCAAATCTAAAGTGATCTGTTTAGTATTTCCCGATTTAATAAATAAAAGAGTCGTACTTTTCTTTAGTAGAAAAGTAAGTTTTCTAACTATATAAATCGTGGTTCTAGTATTCATAAAGAATAAAATAGTTTTGATCTATTTGATAGGACTTCTACGTTACTAAATCTTCTTAGAAATTGAAATACGTATAGCCTTTCTAGTCATAATACTTTTAAGAAAGAGTTATACTAGACTCGTAGTTTTGAATTTAATGGTTCTTTTCTTCTCCTTTTGTTTCCATTTTAATATTAGAGTTAAATTGGAAAAGACTTTTAGTTACATTACTAGAGATTTCTTTAATTATTTCTTCTCCCTTAAAGTAATACTAACTAATTCTAAGCTATGAGTTTTATCTTCTTTATCCTTTTTCTTCTGAGAAACCTTAAGAGGATTCTTTTTAATTTTAGACTTTATCTTAGTAGATAATATATTTAGGATAAAGATTAAAATAGTTCTTCTTAGTATAATTAGTTCTTTGATAGTAGTTATAGATAATACTTTTTGATTTCTTTTATTTCTATTAGTCCCTTAATAATCCTAAGCGAGGATTATTTACTAATTCTATTTATAAGTTCTTTTATGTTACAAAATCAACTAAAGAAGTCTAGGTTTTGCCCTTTTAATGTATCTTATACATTACAAAAGAAAGAGTCTAATTTATAAGAATCTTTATTGAACCTAAGATTCTAAGTAATTAAAGTAATAAGACTTTTATAGGTTTTATCTAGTATATTTAGGATATAAGTCCCAAAGGTTTAGTTGAGCAATTTAACGTTCCTATAAGAGAATATATTAATAAGTCTTTTAATTTGATTTAGATATTCTCTTATAAATTTAGAGTTGTTAACATAGTATTAAAGAGGTTTTAATAAACAAGATATTTATCAGAGTAACTAGTAAGTTCATAGAGTTTTTTTTGGATAACTAAATATATAATAAGTATTAGTATTATTTTCAATAACTTGTAAAAGACTATTTTTATCGTTTATATATATATATAACTAAGACTTTATTTTACTTATCAGTATTAGTTCGAGTAATAAACTTAGTTAAATCTACAAAAGTATATTTACTAATACATAGAACTCTATATTAATAGACTAAATACTATAATTCTAAGTCTTCTTTAACTTAAGAATATAGTATAACTTAGAGTTACTTATATTCTTAAATGATAACGTATGAAAATAAAGGAGTTATTTGATAAAATGTTAATCAAAATATTGAAGTAGAATTAAGATATTGAGGGTTTAATTCTAGTATATTCTTATTAATTAAAAGACTAATTATAATATAGTTCAAATGTTAATCAAAAGACGAATATATTTGTAATTCATCGTAGTTCAGGGTTTAAATCTCATAAGAGATATTCTTTTTTAGAAAGGTCTGAGATAACTTAAACGTTGAGTTTATGAAAGTCTTAGAAAACCTTATACTCTGATTTATAACGGTCTTAGTAGACTTAAGAGCTTTATAATAAGAAGTCTTGGTAGACTTAAAGGCTACTTTACAAAGGGTGTTAGTAGATTTAAAATCCAAGAGACTTTTAGTTCTTATGATTTAATTACTACTTTTACTAATTAAGTAGTAAACCTATTACTTTACCTAGTATAATCTCTTTACAGATTTATCTAATATTAATCTCATTAATTATTACAAAAGGTTAATTAGTTAACTAAAGTAGGTATAAAAGGAATAAGGAATAAAGCTTTATAGAGATAGTTAAAAGAAGCTTTATATAGATAGATAAGTAAAAGGAAATTTAGGGTTAGTTAGTATACTTTCTAGTATAATCTTGTCTAGTTACCTTTGCTGTATACCTAGAATAGTATCTAAACTCTTTATCCTATATATAGATTTAACTATACATTTTGCCCGATAATAGTATTTATGCTAATACTAACTTATAACTAGTTAAAACAGTAATGAAATTACTTATTATTTTAGATAATTATACTTTTAGTTCTAATATTTAACCCTATAATAATAGAAGATTGTATAGTAATAATTAAAGAAAGTTTTATCCAGGTTAAAGTCTAGCATATATAACTAAAAATAACTATTAAAGTTATAAGATTAAGAACTTTCATAAACCTTTTAAAAATAGAATAAAATAGAATACTAAAGACTAGGTATTCTATAATCTATGACTTCTCTATACCCTTTATAATAGAATTAAAATCACCTTAAAGTTAATATAATTACTTATAAAAAAGAAACTATAGGAAACATATAGAAATATCTAGTTACAACTATTATAATTGACGCTATTATTTTATTAAAATAAACCTTAATGAAATTATCTTAATTATTATAATTAATAAGTAATTTATAGATATTTAAAAGAATATTTTCTAGTTAATTTATAACTTACTATACTAAACTCATAATATTAAAGATTAGATTTAAATTAAGTAAAACTTTAATACTAATATACTACTACAATACTAGTTACTGGATATTCAAGAGTATTATAGTAATATAATTATAGAGGTTTTAAAAAATATTTAGCTATACTAAGAATATTTATTTAGTTACTCTTATTCTATACCTAGAATAGTATCTAAGCTCTTTACTTTATAAATAGATTCAACTATATATTTTGCCTAATAATAGTATTTATACTAATACTAACTTATAACTCATTAAAATAGTAATAAAACTACTTATTATTATAGATAGTTATACCTCTAGTTCTAATATTTAATTTTATAGTAGTAGAAGATCTCGTAGTAAGAGTTTATATAGGGAGAGTTTTGTTAAAACTAGGGTTTAATATATATAGCTAAAAGTAACTACTAAGATTATAGGGTTTAGAACCTTTTTAAACCTTTTTAAAATAGAATAAAACAGAATACTTACTTTAAGACATAAAAGCTAAATATTCTATAATCTATTACCTTTCTATAACTAAACTATCCTTAGTATAGCCTAGTAACTAGAATCATAATATACTATACTTTTATAATAAAACCGAAATCCCCTTAAAATCTACATAAGTATTTATACAAGAATAACTATAAGATAGATACAGAGATATCTAGCTATAATTATTATAACTAAAACTATTAATATATTAGACTAAGTTTTAATAAAATCATTCCAAATACTATAATTATTAGGTAGCTTATAAATATTTAAAGAAATTCGTCTAGCTATCTTATAAGCTATTATACTAGACTAAGAATATTAGAAACAAAATATTAATTAGATAATACTTTAAAATTAATGCTTTACTATAATACTAGTTATTATATACTTTAGAGTATTATAGTAATATAATTATAGGAATTTTCAAAACTATCTAATTTTACTAGAAATATCTATATTTATATATAAAGTATTTATATATTAGCTATATTTAATTAATATATTAAGATTATTTACTAATTAGAATAAGCTAAGTCTTACTTTATTTATATAGAGATTATAAGTTAACTCATATTAATAGTAGAGAACCTTTACATTAGTAATATAAAATCTCGTCTTAGGAGTAAGTAAAGTTTAGTCTAGGGGATATTAGAATTGTAGATATTAAAGTTATAATAAATATTCGAATAGAGTATTTATAGTTAGTGGTAATTAAATATCTTAAGATATTTAGATTATACATAACTATAAGGGTATAAAAGTATAAAGTTATTACGAAAGGAGTTCTTAGTTATTTATTATTAAAAAGGTTGATATAGAGTAAATAAACTAGCTACTATAATTATAAGGGGTTTAGTTGTAGATTAACTAGGAACTAGTTGAGGTAGTTAATAAGGGGGTAGGAGGGCTGAAATTATACTTTAGGGGGTAATATATCTACTAATAGTCGTAGTAGAGAGCGAGCTATCAGCCCCTCCTAGAGGATATTATGTAAGATATAATAGCCCCGGATTAACTAGGGGCTCGCTATAGTAATTAGTAGGGGGGGGGTAAGAGGGCTGAAATTATACTTTAAAGGGTAATATATCTACTAATAATTATAGTAAAAAGTAAACTATTAGCTTTTCCCCTAAGAATATTTATATCTATATAAATATTGATTATATATTAGTAATGTTTAATATATTATAATTATTTATTAATAAGAGTAAGCTTTGTTTTACTATACTTATACAGAGATTATAAGTTATCTTATATTAGTAATAGAGAACCTTTATATTAATAGTATAAAATCTCGTTTTAGAGGTAAGTAAAGCTTAGTTTAGAAGATAGTAGAATGATAGATATTAAAGTTATGAATAATATTTGAATAGAGTACTTATAGTTAGTAGTAATTTAATATCTCGATATATTCGAATTATATATAACTATAAAAATACAAAAATTTAAAAGTGTAAAAGTTTAAAACTATAAAAGTATAAAGTTATTACGGAAGGAGTTATCAGTTATTTCTTATCGAAAACGTTGATACAGGGTAGGTATACTAGCTATAGCTATAAAAGGCTTAGCTTTAGATTAACTAGGAGCTAGCTATAGTAGTTAGTAGGGGGGTAGGAAAGCCGAAGTTGTATTTCAGGGAGTAATATATCTACTAATAGTTATAGTAGAAACCGAGCTATTAGCCTTTCCCCTAGTATAATATAAAGAAATATTAATAAGGATATAGATATGAATATTAATAATAAGTATAACTAGAAATGTAGAATAAAAAAAGAAATTAATATAAAGCTAGGTTTATAATATATTAAACTAGTAATAGGTAATTAGTAAAACGTCAAGGGAAATTAATGATTCTTGATTAGTAAAGAACTAGTTACTTAGAATACCATCTGAAAGCAGTACTAGTGTTAATATAAATAGTAATAATACTAGTAAGTTTAGGTTTTAAAGGAAGTAGGGAACTTAATAGTATTAATATCTAAATAAAGTTTATTATTAGAAAGATTAACTTTATATTGTACGGAGCTTTTAGTTCTATTAATCTTAGGCTACTAAATAATCTATTTACTAAGTACTCTGGTATTGTGACTTAATTAACTTAGAGTATAAATAGTAAAGATAGTATAATTTTAACTCTAATAATTAATTTCTATAATAAGTAGAAAATATACTATGATGAGAGTAATAAAGAATACCTAAGCTTTTATTTACCTAAAATAAATTATTAGGACAAATATAAGTAATAGCTAAATAGCTAGAACTCTAATATATATAATAGTTTAACATGTTTAACTTTGACTAATACTTTCTCTACTATCAACTAATAGCGACTTCTATAATAGATCTTAATATATATACCTTTTCAGATACCTCATAGGCTACTTCTAAGATATATTTAAAGCATTTAGGGTTATCTTTAAATATCCTACTTTTAATTATTAGAGTTTTCTTTTTTACTTACCCTTTACTTTTTAGCTCTATTAATAGCTTTATCTTCTGATAACATATTAGAGCTAATTATCATCATAGCTAGTCTACACGAACTAGGGAAAATAGTAAAGTTATTCTTAAATAAAACTAGTCTTTCTAGGGTTTTGCAAAGTTAGCTACAATTCTTATAATTATGAATAATCTGTATAAGGTTAATATCTATGTCGAAGTTATAAAGATTAAGTATAGTAATAGCTTTTGTTATTATTATTATTAGTAGTAATCCATATACAAATAGCTATTAACTTACACTTTGATAGATAGTTAGCTAGTTTCTAGTCTATTATTTCCTTTATTATCTACAGCTAGTACTATTGAGATATATTAGTAGTATTCTAGTATACAGTAATACTATACATATTACTATAGTAAACTTAATACTTTAAAGCTACTACTAACTATTTTAAAACTAGTATTAGTAAGTTTTTATACCTAGGTATTATTATATAACTTTTTAGCCTTTATTTCTATCTTAAATCTAAGTCTAACCTAGTAGTTATATTACTAATTCTCTTTAACTATATTTACCTATAGAGATATATATAAACTATAGTATAGAAATGGATATTTTCCTATTATAAAGATTATTTACTAGGCGTTATGTGAAGCTATTTACTAGGCAGGGCTAAATATATAAAATTCCAAATTCTATAAAAAGAGATTTATGAAGTAAATATAGAGATACTTCGTTATAATTATTATAATTAAGGCTATTAGCTTTTTAGAATAGGCTTTTATAAAACCAGTCCAAGTACTATAGTCAATAGGCAGTATATGAATATTTAAAAGAGAAATATCTAGCTGATTTATAATCTACTATATTAAGCTATTAATCTTAAAAATGAAATGTTAATTAGACAATATTTCAATACTTATATTATACTATAATATTAGTTTTTAGATCTCTTAGAATACTACAGTAATATAGTTTTAGATATTTTGGAAGCTATTTAATTATATTAGAAATATCTATATCGATACAAGTAATATTTATATATTAGCTATATTGAATATATTTAAACTTTATACTAATGGGAATGGGCTAAGACTTGTTATAATCTTATAAATCTTCGAAATCAGCTTGTAGTGGTAATAGAAAACCTGTATATTTGTAATATAAAGTCTCATCTTGGGCATAAATAACACTTAGTCTAAATAATATTAAACTTATAAATAATATGTGGTTGTATTGAATGTCTTTGATCTATTTAAAGTTATATGCGTCTCGGGAACTCTTTGAAGGAAACTATACCTAATAGTCAGCTTTTACCTTATTAGCTCTTACTTTATATACCCTATAGATAATACTAGTTCTAAGGAATCATTTAAATAGAGAAAGCTTTAAGTAGTAATAACGTAGTTAGTTAAAGATAATAGCTAATAAATACGGAAAGTATATATATAAAGGGAAAGTATAAGCTTATATCTATTATAGTTACTTATTATAAGATTGTAGTTACGTAATACTAATACTTACTAGCTACGAATACTTATTACTAGCTATTAATAATTACTAGCTATTAATAGCTAATAGTAAATACTACGAACTAGTAGTAATTAATATATAGTTTACATAATTAGAAAACGTATAGTTATTAGTTATAGTTACCTACCATAGGATTTGAACCTACTACTCTTACTATAAAACGGTAAAAGCTAGCTAGACGTTATACTACTATATTAAGCGGGAATTAAAGTTATAAATATTTAAATTATAATAAATATTTAAACTTGCTTGACGTAGTAGTTTACCATCTAGCTAGCGTTTACTGTTTTATAGTAAAAGTAATAGGTTCGAATTCTATAGTAAGTAAACGCGACTAGTAGATATATATATACTTCCCACTTATATAAACTATATAGTAACTACTACTAGCTATTAGCTTTTACTAATAACTATTCATAGCTAGGGACTATTAATAACTAGGGATAGGTACTACTAGCTAGTAATATTAGTATTATATAACTTTAATTTTATACTAAATAACTATAATAAATATAAGCTTATATATAACTTCTATGTTTATTACTTATTATCTTAACTAATTATATTATTACTACTTAAAGTTTCTTCTATTTAAATAGTTCCTTAGCCCTAGTATTATCTATTAAGTATACAAAGTAAGAGTTAACTACTAGGTATAGTTTCCTTTAAAGGGTTCCTAAGAGGTATATAATTTTAAATAGATTAAAGACCTTTAATACAACTATCATAATAATAAACCTTTAAATAGAATACTTATAATTAGTAATAATTAAATATCTTAAAGTACTTATATTATATATTACTATAAAAGCAAAAAAGCATAGAAGCGTGAGATTATTATAGAAGGAATTATTAGTTATTTATTATCTATAAGAAGATTAATACAAGGCATATATGCCAACTACTATATTTACAAAGACTTTAATCTTGAATTAATTGGAAGCTAGTTATAATAATTAAGATAGGAGTAAGAACGCTAAAATTATACGTTACGGGATAATATATCTACTAATAGTTATACTAGAGAGCAAACTATTAGCCTTACTCTAGTTAATGATAATTTAATATCTCGAAGTATTGAAATTATATTTAATAGTCTAATAATATAATAATGTAAAAGTGTATGGTTATTATATAAGTCGCTATTAGTAATTTATTAATAGAAGTATTTATATATAATAGATATACTTCTTATTATAATTATAAGAAACGTAAGTTTAAATCAATGAGAAGTTAGCTAAAGTAATTAATAGGAAGAAAGAAAAGCTTAAGTAGTATTTGAAGAAATAATAAATTTATTAATAGTTATAGTAAAAGGTAACCTATGAGTGTTTTCTACAATTTAATAGTAAGTATTATAAAGTGTAAAATATATTACCTTTTGAAGTATTAAGATAATTTAACTATTATAAATTTCATAAACTTTACTTTAATGTAGATGTAAGTTTATGTAAAATTGAGAAGTTATATTATAATACTATTCTATCAGAGAAGATCAGAACTAAAAGTCAAAATTGATTACTATCTATTTTGCTAGGTTATTAGTAATTAAATTATTATTTTAAATTTATTATAATCTTAAGAGTCTTGCATTATATACCTTAACTTTTTAGATATCTAATTACATTTCTTACTTTTAACTCCATTAATAATATAAAACTTGATTTATTTATAATACTTATAGAGAATAGGGTTATACTAAATAATTTCTATATTACTAATATTGGTAATATTCTTAAGTTTCTCTTGAGAAAAGTTTTGAAATAGTAGTGTAATATAATAATAACATATCTATTTTGAGAGAATGAATATTAATATTAAATCTAACTATTCTTTAGCTATAAGAAATACTATAATATAGAATTCTTAATAAAAGTATTAGAAGCTAGCTATAAGAGATACTTTAGTAGTACTTTAATAGTATTATAATAAACTTCAAAAGTTTATACTTAAGGTGAAAACTCTTTACTAAACTATAGGGGTAATAGTTATATAAATCTTAAATAGTAATATTTTATATAAACCTTACAACTTAGACTTATAATATAACCCCTATTATTCCTCTATTTCATTACTATAATAAATAATATAATATTAATAGCTTTATAGTATACTAGTAATTTCTAACCCTTTAACTTAGTTTAATTAATAAGAGAAATCCGTCTGAGATACTTCTTTGAAATATTATTAATATTAGATAATCCTATTAATAAGAAAGTTTAGGTATTATTAATATTAAATAGTCCTACTAATAAAACAATCTATACTATATTTACTCCAAGTAATCTTATATTATATTCTTCTTTTTATTAATTTATAAGAAATCTTTTTCTTTTTTTATATATAACTTTATTTTCTTTTCTCTAGACTTGTTTGATCCTCTATTCTATATTTATTATAATACTACTATTTCGCTATTTTTCTATTTTTGGTCCTTTTTTATATTTTATTTATTATTATATTAACTACTACTACTACTAGTTCTAGATTTCCTGATAATAATCTTTCTTGCTATTATACTTTTTCTAAACTTACTACTTATACTTATACTAGCTATATTATTAAAAGTAATTCTAATCATAAAGAGGACTAGTCTTTTAATATAATTATCTCTATTTATCTAAATTACTATTCTAAATAATATAAAGCTATTACTACTTATCCCTATATACTAGGTTATAGTTAATCTTACTACTAATATTTAAAGTTAAAAAGTAAGTTTAAATGAAACTCTTACTTCTTTACTACTAGCCCCAAGTTATATATTATTAACTACTAGGTTAATTACTTAATTATATTTAATAAATATACTATTACGTTTAGGATTACTATAATTTAAAAGAAAAGTAATATTAAAAGCCATTATACTACTATCTCTTTACTAGAGCTTTTTACTATAGTTTAATACTATAACGACTATTTTTATTATATTTAGTAAGAAGCCTTTACTTATATTACTACTATATTTACTACTCTCTCTTCCTATACTAAAAATACTCCTAATCCTACTTTTACTTTTACTCTTAAATAAAGTATTACTAGTTTTAGTAATATTATATAGATAATAGTAAGTTTCTCCTTTTCGTTTTCCTTATTTTTATTATACTAACTTCCCTATAATAAAGTATCATAATATATTTTAGTAACTATACTATATTTTATTAATATGATAGCTATATCTTTAATCTTATTAATACTAATTTACTTATCTATTACTACTATATAATTACTACCCCCTAATAGTATTAACAATCCTTTATCTATAAATAAGTACTACTTATTACTATCCCTAATAAAAAAAAAAAAGAAAAGATCTTAATAAAAGAGAAGAAGAATTCTAGGGGTATAAAGAGTAGTAGGATAATACTAACCTTTTTATTTAATTTATTTATTTAATACTTTAGGGGTAAGTCTAGTAGCTAGTTATATATCTCTCCTAAGGGCTACTATATTACTTGATTTATAACTTATATAGCCTTTTGCTATTAGTAAATTAATACTAAATTATTATTTTCTCTAATATCTCCATACTATAACTTAAATTATAAAGTAATTTCATTATTAGTAAAGCTTTCTAAAAGTTTCTATATTAAAGTATTATAACCTTTTTATTTAACTAATATATTATAGTTATATTTTCGCTTTAGTATATTTTTCACTACTAGTATCTCTATAATATTATACTTTTCCTAGGTTTTACTATTTTCCCTAATAAAGACTAGAATAGAATTAAAGTATATATAACTATATATTACTATAATGGTAATAAACTATCCTCTACTTACTTAATAAAGTTAATATAGAATATTGAGTAGATATTCATAGGGATATCTAATATAATATTAAGTAACTTTAGTATATTAATAATGCTATATTTAGAGAATACCTAATTAAGTTTCTGATTTAACTAATTTATTTTAATATAGTATAGTAATAGCTATACTTTATCTTTAACTTAGAACTTTTTAGCTATTTATTATATTCTATTTATATTTATCTTATTATATTACTATATATATATTATTACTATTTAAGCTATAGTAATACTATTCTTAGAATAAAATAGGAAAACTAAAACCTATCTTTAATTAGAATATATAATTCTTTGTATTACTTAGAAGTACAAGATAGGTATAATATCAAACCTATTTAGAAGCTTATTTAGGTTTACTCTAGTTATTAAAACGTCTTTATTATTTAATAGTATTTAATAAATAGGAAAGTAAACTAGTTAGTCTAGTTATAAGAAAGTAATATATACTTATAGGAAAACCTAAATCTTAAGTATTATACTCTTTATTTTACTATTTATCTAAGAGTAGAATAATATTAATAATAATTATTATATTCTTATTAACTAGTATAATATTATCCAGAAAATACTAACCTAGTTTGAACTATAATTAGTAATAATCAATATTGGGAAATTATAGAACTACTATTAAGCATCCTGAAGCTTCTCTATATAGACTTTAGTAATTATAAATATCATAATCTCTAACTAGATATATTTTAATAACTAATCTATACTTACTTTAAAGAATCTCAAGACCTCTATTATAGTAAATAGTAGTTTTATAATAAAATTAATAAAACTTTATAACTAGAATCTATTAGGAATTAGTAGGAATTATAAAAAGCCTTAGTAGTATTATTAATACTTATATAAATACTAGTAGATATTATATACTTATATAAAGTATTTAATATTTCTTAATATACTATGTTAATACTAGTTCTATAAAAATACTATAGATATTAAACTAATGCTAAAATAGCTTAAAACTAAAGAATTATAAACTATTTAGAAAACTTTAATTATTAGTAATTTATATTCAGGGATTTAGACCTAACTTTGATAGAGTAAAATACTATTATTTCTTATTATATAATTAGCTACTAATATCTATATTAGAATTTCTAGGGGGAATATTTTTACTACCTAATATATAGATTCTAAGTAAACTTTATATACTAGTATTACTATAATTACTAAGTTTTATAATATTAGTAATATAATATCTTAGAATATAATATACCTATCTAGTAATCTATTAGTAGTATACTAGTAGTTATTCCCTATTAATATAATCTTTTCCTAGCCCCTTTCTATTTATATATTATAAATTAGAAATACTAGGGGAAGTCCTTTTCTTTCTCTATAGTTAACCTAGCAAAACTAGAAAACTTATATTACAAATCTTAGTTCTATTATATTATTTTAGTTATATTAACAAAAAGTATTGAAATACTTTATAAAGTAATTCAAATAATATTTCAAAATAAAACTAAATACTACTAAAAGATTTATTCATATAGTTTATTATTTTAAGATAAATCTAAAGCTTATAAGATACTCTAAGGTTTTATAATTAGAATAAATAGTAAATAGCTTTACTATATTCTATAATTCTACTAATTATACTTTTAAATATAATAGTACTACTAATAATTCTTTATTATAAATAATATAATTCTACTAAGTTAAAGAAAGGTCTAGTTAAATAGTAAATAACTAACTTTAGTATACTATTCCGATTTTCTTATAAGAGACAATTATTTAATACTATTCCTAAGTAATTTACTTTTATTACTATATACTATTTTAAATCCTATTAAGTTATAACTAGTTCTAAGATAAATGAAAACTTAAGTATTTTGAATACTTATTAGTATATAGTATTCTAATAAAATAATACTTCTTTTTATATTAGCTATATTAAGAGTTTTATTAAACTAGAAAAATAGTTAACTAAGTTATAATAAAAATTTATAAAACTAAGGAAACTCTAAATATTATAGATATTCTTAAAAACCTCTTATACCTATATAGGTTTAATCTTTTTAAAGTTATAATAGATACCTTTTCCCGCTTTAATAATAAAACGTAAATATTTAGTTTACTTTACTAAAAATTTATATTTCTCTAAATCTAAGGATAAACTAGCTCCTTATAGCTATTTGAAGACTTATTTAACTTTATCTTTATAATTATCTTTTAACCTATAACTATAGATAAGAATTCTATCTAAGTAAACTATAATAAAGTTATTAAGAATACCTAAGAATATACCATTAACACAATATTAGAATATTATAGGTATACTTATTAGTTTGAAAAAGAATAAGCTACTTAAATAAGCTAGAATAGGTCTAAAAATAGTTTTATACTTATTTCTCTCTATAATATAAATCTTATAAAAAGCTATATAAATATTAATTTTTATAAATTATATTATTTTAAATAATAAGTATATTATGTCTTTAATGAATAATAAAGGGTAATAATTATATGTATTAATAGTATTAAAATATAACAATCTATACAAAACTACTATTTCTTCCTTAGTTCCTTAATAATAAAAATAAGTATTTTAGTTATAAATGAATTAACTTAGATTTAATCTATATTTATTAGATCTATTATTTAGTATTAGATTTTAAAGAAGTATGTCCTTGGTATATTATAAAGTAGTTTCTATAATAGGTCTAGTTTCATTCTATCTAGGTTTTATTTAAAGTAAATATAATAGTTAAGAAACCCCTAGTAAAGTGATAAGCTAGAAACTTTATTCTTATTAAATACCTTTATAAAAGTAATATAAGTAACTAGTAAAGTAAATATTAGTTATTCTA
>RYZW01002060.1:2621-15036 GCA_004367215.1 Colletotrichum trifolii
TTAAACTTTTATTTATAAAAAAACTAGTTAAATATTACTCTAATTAATATTAATAGTTATATACTTATTCTTTTTATAAATTAAAAGAAATATATTATTAATTATCTAATATTTCTTTTACTATTTAATATAGAAAAAAAGAGTATTATATAGAATATATTAGAACTTATAACTTTTTAATATTCTTTTTACTAATATTTAGTATACTAAAAATAGGAAGTTTTAATAATAATAAATTTAGTTTCTTTGAAAATATAATACTAAATTTAAATATATATTTCAATTTTAAATGAAAATTATAATTATATTTTATTAATAAAATAAATGTATATTAAAAGTATAATTTATATCTTATAAGTCTATATTACTTATTATATAAAAGTTATATATAGTTAGATTATATTTAAATTTAAAATATTAATATTCTATTATAAAATCCTCCCTTATTATAATTGAAATTCTCTACTTTACTTTATACTTCTAATAATGTTTTTAAGTATTCTAAAATAGAAAGAAATATTACTATTTTACTAATATAGAGTTTATCTTTACTTCTTAAATTTAAATAAATAGGTAAATATTAATAATTAATTTCTAATTAATTTATTTAGAAACTATTTAATTTATATTCTAATAATAATAGAATAAAGTTAAGAAATCTAACTATTATTTAGTTTATTTTTATTAATTTTAAGTTTAATTATAAAAGAATTTTAAGAAACTTTAAATATCTTTTATAGAATATTTAGGAATCTTTTTTAAAATTAATAGAAGTTTCTTCTATAGAATACTTAAGCTGATTTTTATTTGAATTAGATAATTTTAAATATATTTTTATTAGTAATTAAAAATAAAAATACTTAGGAATTCTTTTATAAAATACTTAAAATATCTTTTATAAAATATTTAGGAATTTCTTTTATAAAATACTTAGGAATTTCTTTTATAGGGTACTTAAGATTTCTTTTATAAAATACTTAGGATTTCTTTTATAGGATATTTAGGATCTCTTTTATAAAGTACTTAGGAATTTCTTTTATAGGGTACTTAGGTTGAGTTTTACTTAAGTTTAAAATTTTCAAATACGTTTTTCTTAGTAGTTATAAATACTAAAAATATAAGGTTTATAATACTATAATACCCTAAATAGGTGTTATAAATAAAGTATAAGTACTACTAAGTTCTATAGCTATTACTAGAATTTCTTTTATAAAGTACTTAGGAATCTTTTATAAAGTATTTAGGAATCTTTTTTATAGAGTACTTAAGATTTCTTTTATAAGGTACTTAGGAATTTCTTTTATAAGGTACTTAAGCTAACTTTTACTCGAGTTTAAAATTTTCAAATACGTTTTTCTTAGTAGTTATAGGTACTAAAAATACAAGGCTTATAATACTATAATACCCTAAATAGGTATTATAAATAGAATATAAGTATTACTAGGTTCTATAGCTACTACTAGAATTTCTTTTATAGGGTACTTAGGAATCTTTTATAAAATACTTAGGAATCTCTTTTATAAAATACTTAGGATTTTTTTTCTAAATACTTAGGAATTTCTTTTATAGGGTATTTAGGCTAACTTTTACTTAAGTTTGAAATTTTTAAATATGTTTTTCTTAGTAATTATAAGTGTTAAAAATATAAGGCTTATAATATTATAATACCTCGAATAGGTACTATAAATAGAGTATAAGTACTACTAGGTTCTATAGCTACTACTAGAATTTCTTTTATAAGGTATTTAGGAATCTTTTATAANGAAATACTTAGTAATTTTACTGGGATTTTTAGCCTATTTTTGGTATTATAATTCTATATTATAGTACTTATTATAAATACTACAGATTATTTTCAGTACCTCTTTTCTTTTATGAGATACCACTGAATAATAACTTATAGTACCTATAAGTATATGGTTATTGTTATTATTATTCTACTTACTTCTTTTACTTATTTATCTTTTATTACTATAGGGTAAAAGAAAAGGTATTAAAATATTAGGCTATAAGTATTTACCCTATAGTAGTACTTGACTTATAGTTCAATATTCTCTAGAATATTCTACCCCACTCCTTTTACAGGGTACTTACTAGTAATTAACTTTAGGATTCGTAATTACTTACGCAAGCCTATATTACTCGAATATTCTAATAATTACTAATTAGAATATTCTAGAACTAAGCGTAGTACTATAAAAGAAGGCTTTTATACTATCTTTTAGCATATATTTAGAAAAACTAACAACAATATTCTTTTACTAAATATTACTATTATTCACTCTTTTATGCTATTTTCTCTTCCCCTGAGAATATCTAGTATATATACTTTTAACGTAAGGTATCTCTTTACTAGATATAGGCTATATACCTACCTACTTTTTAATAGGTTATGAGTGAAGAGGTCAAGGTATAGAGGACCTTTTTAAATAGCTAGAAGAAGTAGTATAATTTACTACTTTCTTTTTAGGGGCTATTTTAACCTCTTTAATAGATTCTTTCATAGACCTATTAGTAGATCTTTTAATAGATCTAATAGTAGATTCCTTTGGTTAATCTACTATAGTAACCTCTAGAGATCTCTTCTCTTTAGAAGGTAAATCTTATATATTAGAGGTCTTTTTAGGCTTATTGTAGAAGCCTGACTTCTTAGGCTTATTTTTAAAGCCTAAAGAATTGATAGGTAGATAAAAAGCTTACTATAAATAAAGAGTAGTTAAGGGCTTATTTTGAACGTTAAATAAAACGTTACTTTTAATAAAACTCCTTCTATTATAGTATAATATTCTAGAAAAAATATTAACTGGAAATTCCGGAATATAGAAGGTATTAGTTAATTTTATAGTATTTATAGAACTTTTATAGTAAAGAGGTAGTTCTATAGTACTAATACTAGTGGGGTTTATAGAACTAGCACCTGTAAATATAGGTTGTAGGTTTTGTGTAGTAGTTAAATTGGTGAAAAAGTGGGTATTATTAGCTATATAAATAGTTAACCTTGTATCGTATAACTACTGATTTGTATTCGATTTAGCCTTAGGAGGCTTTTTCGAATAATTCGGGTTTTTATTAAACCTATAAGGCTTATCAGTAGGCCTATAGTAAGTACTAAAAGCTAAAAAATATAGTAAATTTAGTACCTGAAGGCTTTATAGCATTAGAGGCTATAGTAGTCTGTTGAGCTTTATAGGGTAGGTTTTTACTCTATATAGAAGGTTTAGGGTAACTGTTTTTAGAAGATTTCTTCTTTTTAGAAGTATTCTTCAATTCTTTAGAAGGTTTAGAGTAATCTTTAGTATAAGATTTCTCTATAGTAGTACTAAAGAAGTTTTCAGTATTATAAATAGAGCTTTTGGATCCGTTTTTGGATTTTTCGGATCTTTTAGAAAAGTTAAGTATAGAATTCCTTCTAAAAGGCCTTTTCATAAAGCCGTTTCGTATAAGGGTATCGATTTCCTTATAGTTTTCGTCTAAAATATCTACTATAAAAGCCTCTAAAGTAGAGGGCTCCTTTAGCTTTAAATTATATCTTTACTACTTTGCTTTTGTAGGGTAAGAGTACTATAGGGTTACTATAAAAACGGTTTTTTGGTTAATATTAGCAATTTTGATACCTATAATAGCTAACTTGAATAAGTAGCTTTTAAAGGTACTAATAAACTCTATAAAAGTATCGAAATCTTCGAATTTAATAGAATGAAATTCGAGATATAGTTATTAATATAATACTAGGCTAGAGCTTTCATAATTAGCTTTTAGTAAAACTATAATTCTATAAAAGTCCTATAAATCGAAAATAAGGCTCAAAGGCTCTATATTAATATTTTGCTGAATAATTAATAGAGCCTGAGCTTTTTGTTCTTCTGAAATAGCCTTATAAGCCTCCTCGTTTTCGGAAAAATCGAATAAATTTAAAAGCTTAAAATAGAGCTTCAAGGAGCAAAACTAAGTAGACTAGTTTTCAGCCTTTATAAGCCTTTGTTTTTCAGGCATCAAACAGCCTGTAATAGTTTTAATAGTATTAGCTATAGCTATAAATATAGCGAAGTAAATAGCTAAAAGGCTCTATGAATAACTAAGAATTTAACTAAGAATAGGCTTAAATACTACTCAATAGCTAAGTAGTAAAATACTCATATAGAAAATCAGTTAAAAAACCTAAATATTACTTAATAGCTAAGTAGTATTACTGATATAGTAAATCGGATTTTCAAAGGCTAAAAATACTACTAAATAGTAGTAATAATACTAATATAATAGATTAGTAGTTTGATTTTTGAAAAAGTCTCGATTTCGATTTGATTTCGATTTAGGTTTAAATAAGTCGAATATATCGAATAAATACCCTATAAAAGTAGTAGGGTAAGGTAGAAATAGTAATTCTAGGGTTACTAGAAAGTTAAAAAGAAAAGGTTTAGATAACTAAATATATGTAATATCTTTATATTGAATATGATATTAGCCGATAAAAATAGTCGAAATTTTTCGACATATATTAGATAATTCGATTAATAAGTTTCGCTTAATTCGATAAAGCAGATCTCGAGATTCGATAGAATAATATAGCCTTAGGATTATAACCTATTGAAAGGTAGGTAGGTATATAGCCTATATCTAGTAAAGAGATACCTTACATTAAAGGTATATATACTAGATATTCTCAGGGGAAGAGAAAATAGTATAAAAGAGTAAATAATAGTTATATTTAGTAAAAGAACATTGTTATTAGTTTATCTAAATATATGCTAAAAGAGGGCATAGAAACCTTCTTTTATAGTACTACGCTTAGTTCTAGAATATTCTAATTAGTAATCATTAGAATATTCGAGTAATACAGGCTTGCGTAAGCAATTACGAATACTAAAGTTAATTACTAGCAAGTACCCTATAAAAGAACGAGGTAGAATATTCCAGAGAATATTTAATAGTAAGTCGAGTACTACTATAGAGTAAACACCTATAGCCTAACATTTTAATAATTATTAAAGTTTATTAAAGCTTATATTAGGTCTATACTTATAAGGTAGCTATTCTCTATAATACTAGTTACTATTTAATATCTTTATTTATACTAGTTATTTAAAAAATTAAATAGAAGTAATAGAATTATAAAAATATAGCTAAAAGTTTTAACTAGGAAAGGTTCGGATATATAAGTAAGGTTTATATTACTATTTAGATTATTATTTAAAAGATCTAAGTTATAATCCTTCTATTAAATATTTTTCTAGTACTTATCTAGCTAGTTACTAGGTATACTATATAGTCTATTCATTATGTACTTATAATAAACTTCTTAAAAATAAAATAAAATAGAATACTAAAGACTAGGTATTCTATAATCTACTATTTTTCTATATCTTTTATAATAGAACTAAAATTTCCCCGAAATCTATATAGTTACCTATAAAAAAAACCATAGAATAGGTATAGAAATATCTAGCTATAACTATTATAACCTATAATTAGTAGTAATTCAATATCTCGAGATATTCGAATTATATATAGCTATAAAGGCGTAAGGGTATAAGGTTATTATAGAAGGAGTTATTAGTTATTTATTATTAAAAACATTAATACAAGGTAAGTATACTAGCTACTATAGCTATAAGGGGTTTAGCTTTAGATTAACTAGAAACTAGTTATAGTAGTTAATAGGGGGGTAGGAAAACTAAAGTTATATTTTAAGAGGTAATATATCTATTAATAATTATAGTAGAAAGTGAGCTATTAGCCCCTCCCTAAATATATATTATAATCTTACTATCTATAATTTTAATATCCCTACTAAACCTTATTTACTCCTAAGATAAGACTTTATATTATTATAGACCTAAGCTTTAGGGTTTACATAGGATGTTATTATAGGCTTTTATATAACTACTACTCCTATAGTTTGATAAAGAGTTTTTACCTTAAGTATAAATCTTTCAAGTTTATTATAATACTATTAAAGTACTACTAAAGTACTTCTCGTAGCTAGTTTCTAATATTAATAAACTTCTTACTTAGGTTTAACTTAGTAGTAAATAGTAAATATTAAAAGATATAAAGAATAGTAAAAAATAATAGTAAATATTACTAATTTAGAGTTTTCTATAGGGTTTCTAATAGATTAATAGTAGATTAATTTAGTAAAAAATAAACACTAATCTTTTTAAAATACTTTCATAAAATTCTAAGAGAATTATAACTTAGCCTTATAAGTATTATAGGTGTTTTATCTAAAGTGAAAACTATTCTTTATTAGTATTTCTATTAATAGTTATATTTTTTATTTTCTTATATAATAGATAACTATATAGTATAAATTAGAAGTTAACTAAATTTTTATTAAGGGATTTAAAACTTTCTAATAATACTTATAAACTAGCTTATTATTTAAGGTTTAGATATAAGTTAGTAATTTTTATATTATATAGGAATTATAATATAGTTAGGATATTAATATATTCTTCTAATACTTTACTAAATACTATAAAAACCCTTATTATAATACTTAGGCTTTTAAGAAGATTCGCTATTTCTATTAAAGATTTAAATAGATATTTACTAAGTTTTTTATCAAGTTTAAATTAGCTATAAGATAAGTAGGGGTGTATAACTAGGTAAAGGATATTAAGCTAAATTACTTCTTACTAATTCTTTTTTACTAGATTTAGATAGTTATTATCAATTGCAATATTAGCTAAATATATTACTATACTACTATTTAATACTACTACATAATTATAATAAACCTTAAGATCCTTAATTTAGAATTATAATACTATAGATAACTATAGTTTTTCCCCTAATTAGAACTAATAGTTAATTAGAATAGGGATATATAGATAATAAGTATAAAAATAGCTTATATTACCCTAGTACTAGTATAATACTACTATATTACTACTTCTTAATATTATAGGGGATTTAATAAATAAGTTATTATAATTAGTAAACTTTAGTTAACTTTTATTATAGAAATATATAAAGCTTATTAGGTAAACGTTATAATTATCTAGGTATATATATAAGCTAATACTTATATATATTATAGTACTAAGGACTATTTTATCGTAGAATATAAACTAAAGTTTACTTGTTTTCTAATACTTTCTAATACTAATATTTAAGCTTTATAATTAGATAAAAAAATTATAGATAATAAGGAAAAAGCCTAGTTCCCCGGAAAAGACTCTTTAGGGGGTAGTTTAGTATAATTACTAGGATTGATACTATAGTAATAGATAAGACTAGAAAGATATAGAGATAAATAAATAAACTCCTTTTTAAATTTCTATATTAATAAATAATAAGTTTTTTATTTCTATTCAAGTTAATAGTAGTTATAATTATCATAGAGTAATTAGTAAGGAGTTTATAAGATAGTAGAACTTTATATTAATTATATTATTATAGTTATACTAGTTAAGTATTATCCTAAGTATTAACTAGGAAACTTATATTATTAAAATAGCTAAAGTATAGATTAACTTTAATAAATAAGTATTTAAGGTTCTATTCTATATAATCTTAGGGATAATATACCTAGCTATTTTTAAAAAGTTATAATTATAGTATTAATAGGTTATTTTAGATCCCGCGAGGAATAAAATGTAGATAGATTTAATTAGTAGCTTAATTATTAAAACTATTAGTAATATACTAAAAGAGATATATATAAATAGATTTATAAATTTTATTAAGTTACTAATTATAATATTTTCTAGCTTAGGATAAAAGGGATATAAGTAGTTAATAAGTAATTTAGTATAGATTAATATAATCCTAGTAGCTATATTACTTATAATTTTAGAGTAACTACTATTTACCTTACTAGTTATTTATATATTTTTTATAGATTTCTTTAATAAAGATAAGGTTTCTAGTTTTCTATTATATTAAGGATCTTTTCATTACTATATTTATTTAAAGAAAAATGCAGATAGAACTAAATTAGATTTATTATAAAGATTACTATATAATATACTAAAGGAGTATTTCTTTGAAATTTAATACTAAATAATAGACCTAATAGATAAAAGTTAAGTCTAGGCTAGTTTATTTATAGTTAGAATACTTATTTTCTTTATTAAGAAACCTAGGGAAAAATAGTAGTTTTATATGGATTATTATATCCTTAATACTATTAGTATTTATAACTATTACCCCTAACTACTAATTAAAAAGATATTATAATTATTATCTAAAGTAATATAGTTTATAAAAATTAATATTTATGCGGTTTTCTATAAGATTCATATTATAGAGGGAGATAAATATAAAACTACTTTTTAGATTTATTTTAGTTTATTTAANGTTTATAAAAATTAATATTTATATAGCTTTCTATAAGATTCATATTATAGAGGGAGATAAATATAAAACTACTTTTTAGATTTATTTTAGTTTATTTAAATAATTTATTACTTTTTTTAGGCTAATAAGAATCTTTATAATATTTTGATATTATATTAATAATATATTGTAAAGTTTTCTTAATAATTTTATTATAGTTTACTTAGGTTATATCTTTATCTATAATTATAAGTTAAAATATAACTATAAGGATAAAATTAAATAAATTTTTAAATAATTATAAAAAGCTAGTTTATATTTAGATTTAGAAAAATATACATTTTTAGTAAAATAGATAAAGTATTTAAGTTTAATTATTGAAATAAAAAAAAGTATCTACTATAACTTTAAGAAAGTTAAAGTCATTTAGGAATAAGAAGTTCTTAAGAATATTTATAATATCTAAAGTTTCCTTAGATTTATAAATTTCTACTATAATTTAGTTAATTATTTTTCTAGTTTAATAGAGTTCTTTATATAGCTAATATAGAAAAGGATACTCTTTTACTAGAATACTATATATTAGTAAGTATTTAAAAAGCTTAAATTTATATTTATTTTAGAACTAGTTATAGCTTAATAAGATCTAGAATAGTATATAATAGTAGAAATAGATTATTTAGGGGTAATATTAAATAGTTATTTCTTATAAAAAATAAGAATAGTATATTATAACTAGTTACTTATTATTTAGCTAGATTTATATTAATTTAATAGAACTATATTATTTATAATAAAGAATTATTAGTAGTAGTATTATACTTAGAAATATAGTTAGTAAAGGTATGAAATATAGTAGAGTTATTTACTATTCTCTCTAATTATAAAGCTTTAGAATACTTTATAAATTTAAGATTTATCTCGGAGTAATAAGCTAGGTAAATAGAGATTTTATTGGAATTTAGTTTTATTTTAAAATATTATTTAGGTTATTTTACTAGGTATTTTAATACTTTTTCTTAATAGGGCTAAGATAATATAATAGAACTAAAATTTATAATATAGGTCTTCTAGTTTTTCTAAGTTAATTATAAAGATAAAGAGGGGTTATTACTAGTATTTTTAATTTATAATATATAGATAAAGGGGGGTTAAAAAAAGACTATACTAGTAGAGGATAACTACTAATATATTACTAGTTAATTACTAAATAGGTATACAATATTCTAAAATATTATATTATTATTACTATAGAACTAAATAATTATAGTAATACTAGTATATAAAGTTTAACTAGATACTATCTATTAAATAGTAAAGATATTCTATTTAGAGGTTTTAATATAGATATAAATAACTAATTATATAATTAGAAATAATAGTAATTTATTCTATTAAAACTAGGTTTTAATTTCTAAGTATAAACTATAAATAATAGTAATTTTCTAAATAGTTTATAATTCTATAGTCTTGAGTTATTTTAATATTAATTCGATATTTATAGTACCTTTATAGGACTAGTATTAGGATAGTATATTGAAAGATATTAAGTATTTTATATAAGTATATAATATCTACTAGTATTTATATAAAAAATAGTAATATTACTAAGGTTTCTTATAGTTTCTTTTAATTCCTAATAAGTTTAAGTTATAGATTTCCATTAATTTTATAAAAGAACTATTATTTATTATAGAAAGTAACTTAAGAATCTTTATAATAATTATAGATTAATTATTAAAATATATCTAGTTAGGAGTTATAATAATTATAATTACTAAAGTTTATATAAAGAAATTCTAAGATACTTTATAGTAGTTTTATAATTTCCCTATATTAATTATTACTAATTATAAATTAGATTAGATTAGTATTTTCTAGATAATATTATACTAGTTAATAGGGGTATAGTAGTTTTTATTAAGATTATTCTATTTTTAAATAGATAGTAGGATAGAGAAAGTAATACTTAAGATTTAGGTTTTCTTATAAGTATATATTACTTTTTTATAGTTAGACTAGTTAGTTTATATTACTATTTATTAGTTAGTACTAAATAATAAAGATTTATTAGTAATTAGAGTAAGCCTAAATAAATTTCTAAATAGGTTTAATATTATACTTATCTTATATTCTAAAATAGTAGAATAATTTATATATTCTAGCTTAAGATAGGCTTTAGTTTTTCTTTCTTATTTTAAAAATAGTATTACTATAGTTTAAGTAGTAATAGTATATATATAATAGTATAATAAGATAAATATAAATAGGATATAATAAATAACTAAGAAGTTTTAGGTAGAGGATAAAGTATAGTTATTACTATACTATATTAAAATAAATTAGCTAAATAAGAAATTTAATTAGGTATCTTTTAAGTATAAAGTTATTAATATACTAAATCTACTAAATATTATTTTAAATATCTCTATAGGTATCTACTTAATATTCTATATTAATTTTATTAAATAAGTAGAAGATAGTTTATTATTATTATAATAGTATATAGATATATAACTTAATTTTATTCTAGTTCTAACTAAAGAAGATAGTAAGATATATAAAAAGTATAATATTAAAGAAATACTAGTAATAAAAAATATACCTAAATAAAGATATAACTATAATATATTAGTTAAATAGAAGAGTTAAAATACTTTAATATAAGAACTTTTAGAAAGTTTTATTAATAATAAAATTATAATATAATTCAAGTTATAATATAGAAATATTAGGGAAAATAATAGCCTAATATCAATTTATTAGTAGTAAAAAGCTATATAAACTATAAATTAAATAATATAATAGTTCCTAGGGAATATATATAACTAGTTACTAGACTTACCTTTAAAGTACTAAATAAACTAATTAAGTAAAAAGGCTAGTATTATCCTATATCTCCTTATTACCCTAGAAATCCTCCTCCTTATTATTATTATCCTCTTCCTCTTCTTCTTTATTATTAGGGATATTAATAGGCAATATTTATTTATAGGTAAAGTATTATTAGTATTAGGCTAGGGGGGTAATAGTATAATAATAATAAATAGGTAAACTAGCTTTAGTAAAGCTAAGGATATAGCTACGATATTAGTAAAGTATAGTATAAATACTAGAATATATTATAGTACTTTACTATAAAGAAGTTAGTATAATAAAAGTATAGAAGGAGAAAAGGGGGGACTTACTATTATTTATATAATACTACTAAAGTTAGTAATAACTTACTTAGGGGTAAAAGTAAAAGTAGAAACAGGAATATTTTTAGTATAAGAAGTAAGAGTAGTAGGCGTAGTAGTAATATAAGTAAAGGCTTCCTATTAAGTATAATTAAAATAATTATTATAATACTAGACTATAGTAGAAAACTTAGGTAATAAGATAATAATATAGTAAAGTATAGTTATATCTTTACTTTTAGAAGTAGTAATAATAGGGGTAATAATATATTTATTTATTATAACTAGATAATTAACTTAGTAACTAGTAATATATAGTTTAGTATTTATAGTAAAAAAGTAAGATCCCTATTTATATTTATTTTTTATTTATAAATACTTATAGTAAAAGTAGCTATAACTTTACATATAGGAATAAGTAATACTACTCTTATTCTACTTCAAATAATAGTTAAAATAAGTATCGATAACTATTATAGGGGATTAGTTATTATTATTATTAGAATTACCCTAGATAATAAAGCTATTATAAGCGTAAATAGTAGGTTTAGAGGGGGTATAGTAGTAAGAAGNTAGAAGGGGTATAATAGTAGGAGAAGTTATTATTAAGAAAGCTAGATCTAGTAATAGTAGTAGTTAATATAATAAAGAATAAAATATAAAAAGAGGAAAAAGGGTAAAATAGTACTAAAGTAGTAGTAAAATAGTAATATTATAATAGGTATAAGATAAGAGTTATGTAAAGTTAGAGGAAAGAAAATAAGGCTATATATAGAAGGAAAAAAGGGTTTCTTATAGATTAATAGAAGAAAGAATATAGTATAGGATTACTTAGAGTAAAAGTAGTACGGATTTTACTATTAGTAGGGTTATCTAATATTAATAATATTTGAATTTTTGTATTAGTAGGACTATTTAATATAGTAATACCTAAAGAAGTTATTTTAATAGAT
>RYZW01002061.1:0-15016 GCA_004367215.1 Colletotrichum trifolii
AACTAAATAACTAATATTTATATAGATATAGATATTTCTAGTATAGTTAGATAGCTTTTAAAACCTCTATAATTATATTATTATAATACTTTAAGATATCCAGTAACTAGTATTATAATAGTATATTAATATTAAGATATTACTTAATTAATATTCAATCCTTAATATCATTAGCTTAATATAATAAGTCATAGGTTAACTAAATAATCTTCTTTTAAATATCTATAAACTACCTATTAGTTATAATACTTAAGATAATTTTATTAAACCTTATTCTAATAAAATAATAGTTTTAGTTCTAATAGTTATAGCTAGATATCTCTATACTTATTGTATATTTTTTCTTTTATAAGTAGCTATATAGATTTCTAGTAAATTTATCATAATACTATTAAGGCACTACTAAAGTATTTCTCGTAGCTAGCTTCTAATATTTAGTATTAAAAAGTATTATTTAAGTTTATTTCTTTAGTATATCGTAAAATACTTTTAGCTAGGCTATTTTAAAAATAGATAGTTAATTCCTTGGTAATAGTTTTAATAAAAAGATTAATATATAATTTAGAAATTTTTAATAAAAAATATAAGTAAAAAGAAATATTTCTAAAATATCCAAGTTAATACTTATAATTTTCTATTTTATATAAATCTTAAATAAGGGGTTTATAATTACTTTTTCTAGTGTGAAAAACTTTACTAATCTATAGTATAGTAGTAGTAAATAAATTAGTTACTAATTAGTATTAGTTTATCTAGTAAGTTATTATTATATATTATATATAGTTTTATTATATAAATATAAGAAAGTTCTAGTATTTATTATTATTATTACTATATTATATAGCTATATATATAGCTATATAAAGCTCTAGATCTATAGTATAGTAGCTGTTTACTAACTACTATAGTACTAGGCTATAGCTGGCGATAGGTGTCGCTAGTAGGGCATAGAGGTATACGGCCACGTATGCTATATGCGCGCGGAGGCATATGGCCACGTATGCCATATGCGTGCGGAGGCGTACGTGCCGTACGCGGTAGTGTATGCTATGCGGCATGGCGTTACCGACATATATTTTTGGTGTCGGCCTAAATATCTATTCATACTAGCCTAGTATAGAAGATCATAGGGCAAGTCACGAACTAATGTTTATAACCCCGGCGTAGTATACTGTAGAGTAAAATAAAATTTCAGATTACAGTGCAAATGTTATCACAGCTACTGTATGTCCCATGTCGTTGGAGACGCCTGAAAAATGAAAATGTCTCACGCGGTAACTCAAATTCATCAACTTCCAGAAGATCCAATATTAAACCTGGTCGATTCCTGTCCCTCAGTACTTCGTATCTTGTTCTGTAGACCAACCTCTCTTCCCGCTGATAGCAACGCCACTTTCGCTACCTACGTTACAACTGATTGACGCGGCGCACTCTCCCTTGCGAATTACCTGAACAATTTGCTCTTCACTGAGGCAGTTCAACTCTTTCCCCCAAAGCCACGTCCCCCTGCGATGTCTTCACCGGAGACTCGAGCCGGAGTCAAGCGGCCCCGTAGGTTCTAGTGTTTCATTTTCCTCTCTCTTGACCTCTGTCGCGCCCGAGCATCCGTCAATCATGATTGTATGCCTCATAGGTTCTCTTTGGCCCCTCATTTTGTACCTACACGAGTAGGTTCTCAGCTCTCTGCCTGTTGTCATCTTGTCGAGGTTGCTTCCCTGCCCCGCACATTCTTCTGGGCCAACGAGCGCATCTACGCAGCAGGCCTGCCTCAGGGCAGAGACACCAACACGGGCAACGGCAACTGTTTGAATGAGCCTCCAGCTAACCACCTCCCGGGAACAGGTACTCAGTCGCTGCCGCCGCCGGCGCTTCCTCAGTTGGTTGCTGAGCAGCACACCTCGATTCCCCCGACCGACAAGGACACCCAGCGCCTAATTGTCGTTCTATCCCACGCCAGTTTGGAGACATACAAGGCTTCCCACGGTGGCACTGGCCGCAATGGCGTGCAGCGGGAAGAAAAATACTCGTTGCTCAACAGTGACGAGCACATTGGTGTCATGCGCAAAATGAACCGCGACATTAGTGATGCGCGTCCTGACATCACCCACCAGGTTGGATTACCAGTGCAATGCTTTACAACCCAAGCGCCTCCGGGGCGTGTGTTTTTGACGTCTGCATTCAACATGCTGACCATGCTGACTAGTGTCTTCTCACACTGCTCGACTCCCCTATCAATAAGGCAGGCAAACTCCAGATATACATTCACACAGCCAAAGGCGTCCTGATTGAGGTTTCTCCCTCTGTTCGCATCCCGAGAACATTCAAGCGCTTCGCCGGCCTCATGGTGCAGTTGCTCCACCGACTGTCAATTCGTTCGACCAACTCGCAAGAGAAACTCCTCCGCGTCATTCAAAATCCCATCACCGATCACCTTCCGCCCAATTGCCGCAAGGTCACGCTCAGCTTTGAAGCTCCCTTGGTGCGCGTCAGAGACTACATCGAGACTTTGGGGCCAAAGGAGAGTGTCTGTGTTTTTGTTGGCGCCATGGCCAAGGGAGCCGACACGTTTGCCGACGGCCTGGTAGACGAGAAGATTTCCATCAGCAACTATAGCCTATCTGCCAGTGTTGCTTGCAGCAAGTTCTGCCACGCTGCCGAGGACTGCTGGGACATACAGTAGTTCCATGAGGCCCACCCAGCGGCTGCTGGTCTTCCGAGGGTGTGGAACCTTGCCGTTCTCCACGACGGTCTGCTGTACTTCTATTGTAGGCTACTGAACCAGAAGGCCAAGGGAGACACGCGTGAGATCGCGATACAACATCGCCTTGCTCGCTCGTCGCGTTGGGAAACTCGGCGACCTGTATTTCGCTTCACCGCTGTTTTTACAACCAAAACGGTGGCGTTTCACGCTGGTCCCTAAAGCCCCTTGCCCTACTAGTGTGTCCTCGATGTTGTTGGCTGGTTTGGTCTCTCGTGTCACGCATTGTTGTACATGGTAGGCTCTGTCCTGACGGTGTAGGAGCGATATAAGACAAATGTGCATGCGTGTAAGTACTGCACCAGCTACTCGCTGGAGACTTGCAGACGGTGGCTTGTAGGCCAGGGATGGATGGATGAACTGCACAACGAGGGATTTCCAGCCAGTGAGATGGGGGACTCGGTGGGCAGCTGCCGTCGGAGACGTGGAACCCGCAGGCCTTTCGAGAGGCTCTGGCAACAATGACAGGCAAATAAAGAAGACTAGCTTCCAGTTTTGCTCCAACGAGCTGCCAGATCGGATAGCATGGACGAGAAGCGCCTTGGTGCCAAATTTTGGTGACAGTGACCATCGAAAATAGACCAGCCATGGACAGGCCAAAGCGGTAGCCAGGGTGCACGTCGCTGAGGGCGTCTGGCACACGGTGTCAGGTTATTGGTCACCAGTTGCTGCACATACGAAGGCATTCGAGTTGCCGTCGGTACTTACAACCTGGACAATCCGGCCAGGCAACTAGATGAGGCTGGAATGGGGTATGTAAGTCGACAGGGGACGCCGAAGTGAAGCGTTTGTGGAGTTGAGCTGTGACACACATCTCAGCAGCCAGATATCCAGATACAGGGTATCCGTACCGGCCTCGGATACCTCTTCACGAGCCCATCCACGTACGCAGTATGTATTATGTACAGTAGTAGATACGGATGTACGCACACGCTGGTGCTGACGATAGATATGACTGGTTATCTACCAGTGAGACGACTTACAAGCTGGCTGGCGCTACAGACACGCACTGCATCGATGCAGTCGTGCCTTATGGGGGAGGTTGGGCATCCCTGTGAGTCCAACACGATACGATGGCTTCCCTCACTGCACATAGCACAGGATCTCGGCTGGGAGTGAGGCTGGCAGTCGCAGGGGTTTGGACTTGTTGCTGGGGGCGGATCTGCGCTTACCACGTAGCCATGTAATGGATACGTCCATAGGCTGGTACGGAGTAATTCATTAGCCTTGACGCGCCGAGGTCCTGCGGGCCGCGGCAGACGCGGGAGGGCCCAAAAGCGAAAACAATGGGGCCCATAATTATCAGGCGCACTCGCAGTACTCGGTGATAGGGGTTGAAATCCCGTCGCCTTCGCCAGTCGAATGTCGTGTACAACATTACCGTAGTAGTCTCATACGCACGTTGAGGTGCCTGGCAATTACTGGGTCGGCGGGGTAGGGAAGCCGAATGGCAGCTAGACACGACATGCCACGCTACTAACTAGTATACACTTGTCTGTCTCTGCGTCCGGTCACGCCGCATGCAGGTATTGTTGCAGAATGCTAGGACGACGATGTTGAAACCCCCAATGTCTCTCACAGTATCCGTATACACTATTGTCGGCGTACACGATTGCTTCGGACACGCTTGATCTGGTACAACCGCGAGGTGTGATGCCCTCTCAGCTAAGAGCGGGCTGCAGAAAGGGAAGGAAGTTGCGAGACCCAGACCCAGGCCAAGGCCCAGCAGGCCCCCTAGACCTGAGGTACCTAAGGTAGAATTGATGGGTAGACCTCTGGAACTGAACGTGCGCGAAAAACATCTTGCCTTTCAGTGACAGGCTTCTCCTCTCTGTGCCGTGATCGCTCGTTATTCCACACCCAATCAGTCAGAGTAGCCGTATGTGCATCCGTCTTGTGCGTAATTAGTATAACATACCCATGGTGAGCGCCTTCACCTTTGCCCACTGCTGCCTTCGTCTGACGCTTCAGCTCTTGCAATATTGTGTGCGTGTGTGCGTGTACTCGTAAGGTACTGGGTCTCGCCGCAAATCGCCTTGCCCGCCACGCTACCAAGCCCATCAGAAACCCAAGAAGCATTTCATTTTCGAGCTTTGGAAACTACAACCTGCCAACTATTCATCACTGCGCCAAGCCACACCACCCTAGACCACACCGACACTACGCACGCACTGTCAGTGCCGACGCGACTTGCCTGGTGATATCTCACGTCCAGGTATTCAACCATTGAGCTCTGTAATCACTCTCTCCCTTTCGTATCTCTTCCCCTCTCGCCCTCGCCTCGCCCGACTTGCCCTGAGTCCTCTCGTTGTGGCCTTAACGCCTTCTTTTTGCAGTCCCCATGATTCCTTATTTCGATGTCTCACACCTTCCCTCGTCGGCCTCCTTCTACTCGGCTATCTTCCAGCCTCTCGGCATCCACTACATATCCACAGGCACGCAGACCGCCGGTGGTGACCCCAGAACGACAATTGCCTTTGGCACATCGTCTACTGCTACCCCCGTCTTCCAGATCCGCGAGGCCCGCAGTACTACAACCGAGCCCCTGAAGCTGTCTCGCGTCGTCTTCTCTGCTAAGTCCCCATCCGCTGTCACCGACTTCCACGCTTGTGCTCTTCGCGCCAACCCTGCTTCACACCCTCTCCCACTCGGATCCGTCTCTCGCCCCGCAACGCCAAGTGGCGATACCCACCGGGCCTCTGCCACCGACTTGGACGGCAACATCATGGAGGTTGTATATCAGGCCCCTCCCAGCTACCCATTCTCTCACTTCGAATCTACCTTCCGGGAAACCCAGTCGACGCAGGACCAGGACGGGACCAGCCGCATTCTCCATTGGAACTACGGCGTTGCAGACTCCGAGACCTCTAGCACGACTCTCCTCGCCATGAATGCCAGATCCGGCCATCTTGCTGGCCATGAGCCATACACCCTGTTACGCCGCAGCGTGACCACTTCCATCATCGAATCACCTTCCGCCTTCAGAGAGTCTACTGCCTCCGCCGCCGCCGCCGCCGCCGTCGTCGATCCTCCCCTTCCCTCTCCTGCCTCTGCTACAGCTTCTGCTGTAAGCAATGGCCTGCAAACTGGCACTGTCGTTGGGAGTTTGCTGGGCGCCGCTGTGGGTGTTGCCGCCGGCGCCGCCCTGACCTACGGCATGATGAAGAAGGAGCGTGCACAGGTGCCGCTCCAAGAATTTGACCCGCGCGGCTCCGGCTCCGGTTCCGTCACTGCTCCGTCCTTTCAGCGCCGCGCCACTTTTCCCGACCAGTATGCGGATCCCCGAGCCGCACCCGGACGTTACGTCGAGGTAGAGAGGACTGTTGAGAAAATTCGGTACCCCGAAGCTTACCCTACTCCGCATGAGAGTCGTGCTTCTCCTCACTACATGGCCAAGTACAGCCAGGTCGGCGCCCGAAGCCGTGCACTCGACGACCTGGACGACGACGGCCGTAGTCGCCACTCTTCACGTTACCAGCTTGAAAGGGGCAGCAGCGTTCATCCGCGCAGTCAGGCCACGGTCCTGAGAGCTGCTCCGCTCATGCTTACGGACCATGAGCACCAAAGCAGTGTCGGTTCCAGACATAGTGTTGCAGGGAGGTCAGCGGTGCCGCGATCTGCCATTGGCCTGGATCCCAATACCTTCGAGACTGGCACTTACATCTCAGCGCGGAGCGTCAATTCCCAATCAACCGTTCGTCCCCCGCCACCCACGGTCGAGACAGAACTGGCCTTCCGGAGCAAGGCGCCTAGTCGCGCGCCGACGCAGGCGCCTACGGTGGTTCCGAGCAGAGCGCCAACCAAGGCGCCCAGCAGGGCCCCGACCGTTGCCGAAAGTCGAGCCTCCACCAAGGCCCCTAGTCGGGGACCCAGTACGACCCCAAGCCACGCGCCGAGTTACGCGCCTAGCAAAGTCCCGAGCAAGGCGCCCACCAGGGCCCCGAGTTACACCAACACGGCTGTGAGAGTCGCGAATACGAACCCCGTCTTCGCTTACCCACCAGCTACGAGAGCTCCAACCTACGTTTCGGCACATAAGGTCGCAGTGCCTAGGAGCGGCGTTGGTAGCAGGCAGACGAATTGGGAAGATGACGCTATCAGTGTGGCGCCCAGCGATAGTATCAGTTGCATCGGCAGCAGGACCAGCAGGCGCCAGTATCACTGAGTGGACGTCTCCCGGCGGCAGTGATCTATTCTTGTGGGCACGGCGTGTTGATCACCGGTCGCGACAAGGCGCACAAGCATCCTCTTTTCATTAGCGGACGACGACTCGGCCGACAGAATGAGAAGGAGTACGAGATAAAAAAAAATTGCCGTCCTGTCGCCACCTAGACAGTGCTGCATTGACCGACAATGCGCCATAGCAGCGTCACGAAGAAGGACGGTTAGCAGCCTCTGAGAGGTCTGAGGTATAGATCTGTGAGGACGATAACGATGATGATTGCTGCATAACGGTACTAGATTGGTATTTTACTGAGTTACTTTGTCGTTCTTGCTGATCATGTTTTCAACACGTGGCCGGACCCCTTTCTTTCGTCGTCATCGTCGTGTGCACATGTCGTTCGACGCCCAACCGCGATTTGATGACATGCGACGACGCGCGGGATGACGGGAGTATGGTATAGCAAAATAACGCTATGCAAGGTGGCTTTGTCGTCACTTGCGTACGTCTGTCTGTTTTAGAGGCTTAATCGTACACGGAGTAGGAATGTGCAAGTGGCGAACACTTAATTAGCGCATACATACTTGATACGTCAATACGTTATTGAACGGACTGGGTAGCGTTGGACTTTGGACTCGCTTATGCAATGGTCGGGCAAGCGATTAGACATGATAAGCCGGTATCTGCGCCTCCGTGATCGGCACTCCGATGTTCGGTGACCCCGTCGTCTCGATAACTACAAGCATTTACGCACCGGAAGCCTGTGCCACGGTATCTCGGACGGGGAATTGGCCAATCGCCGTCAGTGCTTTCGAGATTAATCCTCACTTATTACACCAACCTATTCTAGTAAACCAGGTAATAGTGTCCGCCTAATGTACAAACCTTTGCTTCTGGCCTTCAAGCACGTAAGTAAAGCTTGTTCCGTGGACTAAAACGAATCTTTGTGAACCTCGCCTGGCATTTTGTAGCCATCGTCTGGGCCAGCATTAATACCGCCTATCGAGTTGGTGGGATGCTCGGCGGCCCTCCCCCTAATACCATCGTCCTACCTGCTGCCGCGGTTTTCTGCTCGTTGGCGGTCCGGATCCACCAAGTTGTCGATTGACTCATCACACAATCAATTGCCACTCCATTGTTTTTATTCGTCATCTCGGGGCGGACCCCAATATTGTAATTGAGAGGCGAATTTCTATCGCCATCTGCTGCCCACCGCCCTGCCCTCAGTATTTGGAGGTTCGCTGAGCTGCTTCAATCCACACGAATCCACCATCTTATCTCGGATCAGCGGTAATTACCGTCGCACACTGAATCTAGTTGGACTTGTTCTTCGTTTCGCTCTGAATAGCATACAAGCGGACACTCTTCGCTCAAGACCTCTCTAACCAAGATGCCAACGCTTGAACTGGGCCAGTCCATTCCCCCGGACACTGCTCATGTATGCTCCTCGGCCTCGATTTCACTGCTGTCGCATCTACGATTTCGCGGCCGTCTTGATGCAAAGTTCTGAGGACTGACTTTGATCCAGGCAGTAAGTGTGCACCTGCCGACTTGGCAGGCAAACGTTGGATATGAAGAAGACCAGTCGTGGGTTGTCGATAAGATGACGACTGGATATCCCAGGTGAGTTGAGCTGGTATGAGTTGAGCAGCGCTCCCTTCCGGCGTTGTTTGCCACGGTACTCACTCGCATTTTGCCCAGGTTCTTCATACATCGGAGCATCCTCGCTTTCGCCGACGAGATTGCATCCAAGTTTGCTCGCTCGGGCCAGAAGGCCATGTTGTTTCCAACAACACGAGCCGCAAGACGCTGCCTAGCGTTTATCAACCAGAACGCCGAGGCGTCCGTCAAATCGGACACTGGTATCGTTGACTTTGGCCTGGACCCATCCAAAGACGTCTCGCCGCTTATGCGGTCTCTTTCACCCACCATATCCGCCGTGTTGTATCCCGTCGAGGTCTTCGCAGTTGCCAAACAATACTGGCAGCATACAGGGGACGGTGTCTCAAGCCGACGAGCCGAATTTTGCCATGGTCTGTTCAAAGAAGGCCTTCTTACCCCTCTTGAAAGACCTCAATCCCCAACGGGCAAAGTGTGCCGTGGTCCCAAAAGATACCACCGCCCATCCTCGATTGACGAGACCAAGGCTGTTCCATCTGCGGCCAGAGCCACCACCCAGGGTGTTTTCGAGACCCAGGAGAGCCTTCGCTTCCTCGAGGAGCGATTCGGTCGGAATCTCGATCTTTCACTCGTAAAGCGTGCAACATCGGCCATCAAGCGCAGAATTGCCGGCGCTCTGGCGCCTGACATGGAGACCAGCGTCAGTTCCCTGCCCCCCATGGCCGACAACTCGCGAGGCCAGAAGGACCTGAAGGAAAGCGACGTGTACCTGTTTCCCTGTGGCATGAACGCCATATTCAACGCCCATCGTGCCATGCTGCGAGCCAGGGGTGACATGAAGTCTATCAACTTCGGCTTCCCCTATGTCGACACCCTCAAAGTTCTACAAAAGTTTGGGCCCGGCTGTGTGTTTTATGGACATGCTTCGGAAGGAGATCTCGACGATCTCGAAGGGCGCCTGGAGAAAGGCGAACGCTTTCTGGCCTTATTCTGCGAATTTCCAGGTAACCCTCTGCTGACCTGTCCGAATCTGGGACGCATCCGCAGTATGGCAGACAGATATGGCTTCGGTGTGGTCGTCGATGAGACGATCGGCAGCTTCGTCAACGTTGATGTGTTGCAGTTTGCTGACATCGTCGTCAGCAGCTTGACCAAGATCTTTTCTGGTGACTGCAATGTGATGGGCGGCAGCGCTATCCTGAACCCTAGCGGCGCGTACTACCGGGCCCTTAAGGCTGCTTGGGCAGATGACCTCGAGGACACGTACTGGGCTGAAGATATCGTCTTCATGGAGAGAAACAGCCGAGATTTTGTGTCCCGCGTTGAGCGTATAAACACGAACTCCGAGACAATCTGCGAGGTCCTCACGACCCACCCGTTGGTCAAACAGGTCTACTACCCGAAGGTCAACCAAACGAGGCCCAATTATGAGGACTGCAGACTACCAAATGGCGGCTACGGTGGCCTGCTGTCCGTCACATTCTCAAAAAAGTCACACGCCGTGGCTTTCTTCGACGCCATCAACACAGCAAAGGGTCCTAGCCTCGGCACCAACTTCACTTTGACATCGCCTTACGTACTTCTGGCACACTATCAAGAGCTAGAATGGGCGGCCGGCTTCGGTGTCGACCCAGACCTCATTCGTGTCAGCGTCGGCCTGGAAGAGACGGACGAGTTGCGGGAAATTTTTAAACAAGCCCTCGAGGCGGCCGAGCGGGATATTTGAGCGGCGAGGTTGCTCGTGTTTAGGACCGCAATTTGTGGCGATGAGACACCAGTGAGTAAGCAGGAACAGTAACACCGTTCGCGACATCCGCGCAGAAGGAGAAACCAGCGAGCGTCGACGCAAGGCGTCATCACATGGTCCGAAACCCATCTCATCGTGGCTATCAGGGGTATCTGGTTAAAAATCTATATACGTAGAAGAAGGACAATCAAGTAATGGCGACGAAGGCAGTAGGGCGTGCACGCTATAAGGTCGACGTAGCCAACGGGCACTCACTACATGACGGAGCACTCGGAATGAACGTACTCGGGTCCGTAGTCCTCGATACCTCGTTCGATTTCGTTCGCCCTCTGCTTCTCCTTGGCCTCTTTGGGGAAATACTTGCGCATATACTTCTCCAGCTGGATGTCTAGGTTATCTTGCGTTGTGCGCACGTGTCAGTAAACTTTCCCGCTGCATGTTTCCAGACCTCTACTCACCAGCAGATGCCCTCATAACCGTGTCAGCCCTGCAAAGCGGGCATTGCTTCTCGTTACGACGCTGGATCTTCACAACGCAGCGAATGCAGAAGACGTGCTGGCAAGCCAGACGGACGGGCCGATAAGCGATGGAGAAGCAAACCGGGCAAAGGTAATCGTTGATCTGCGGCACGACGGAGACCAAATCAGTGGACATTTGAGCGCATATGTCCTTGGCCACAGAGCCCGCCAGGAGCTTGTCGGAGTGAACCTGAATGGGAAATGTTTTCGAAACACCCAGGCACGTTCTCTTATCAAATTCTGATCCGCCAGGTCAGGTTATGCACACAACTTCGCAATCGAGCAAACCGGGGGTCATACTCTTGAGAATTTTGTAAACGGCCGTCTGGTTGATTTCCTGGAACTGTAAGATTCTGAGAAGATCGGCGTTGAGGCGAGAGAAGCGCATGAGTGCTTCGCGACTCTCGGCCAGTTTGAAAGCCTTGGCCAAATTGCGCTTGGTTACCTCTGCCTGGAACCACTGAAGCTGCCTCGCCGCGGCCTGGCTGTCACGGCACCCATGATCCTGTTCGTGTGTGGAGAAGAAGACCTGGGCGTCGAGATAGAGCTCAAAAATGGCTCGCCACCTGGCGAGGTCGCTTTTGGACAGTCGACTCGGCTTGGTTAGATGCGACACATGCTGGCCGAGGGCGACGATTTGCGACACCATGGCCTTCTCCTCCTGGGCCTGGAGGCTGTCAAGCCTGTTGACATCGCTCTGCAGGATCTCAAAAAACTTGTTGTCGAATGTGAGAGGCACCTCGATACGGTCATACTGTTCGTCTGAGGCAGGCGAACTCCTATCAGCGGTGCCAGCCTCAATTGGCGACTCCACTGAAGCAGGTGACGGCGGAGAAGAGGCGCTGACGTCAGTCGATGACTGAGACTCTGAAAGGAGCTGACGATTGGCTTCTAAGACGGGCTCGGGGCTAGACGACTGCAAGGCGGCTATGCGCTCGATAAGGGCACGCGAGAACGGCGTCAGCGAAGCATCGACAGCGTTCCCGTTGTGTGTGAGGACGGTGACGGTCAGCCTTGGCCTCAGATACTTGGAATTACCAGCCGCTGAATCGTCGTGCGTCAGTGTCAGCCCTTGAGATTGAGCAAAGCAAGAGAGGAAAACCAGCGTTGGCGTACCTACCATCGAGTCGATACTTAGCGGCCAGCTCAGAGTCTGCAGCTGGTTCGAGAAGATGGCGTAATGTCTCGGGGTCAAGTCCCAGCTCCCTCAGTTCCTTCGCGACATTCTTGAGAACCTTCTTCAGTTGACCATACGGCACGGCGCGATCGACCCAGTGAGATGGAAAGTCTGGTGGCCCAAAAAGGTAGAGACGGTTAGCAATGACTTGTGAGGCAATTTGCAAACCCTCTTGGTCACTGCACCGTCTGCGGCGAATTTATCACAAAAACTTGGCGCACGTACCTTCACGCCTGAGCTTCTCCTTGAAATCATGCGCAAATTTCATGGCTCGTTAATTCACGTGCAACGATGTTCCAGCAGGCTTCTTGGCAGAAAGGACATACACAGCGTCGTCCCTAGGATAATTGAACTACTAGATATAAACAGCTATATTAAGAGTAAAACATATATACTCTCTCTCTCTCTCTATAAATATATACTGCGACTATTGTTCTACTATCAACTACTAGTTGGAAATTATTAAGTATAAAATATTAAGAGTTAATATATTATAATTATAAATACTATATATATGAGTAGTATATTAAGATTGTTATTTAATATATATGTATTAGTAAAAATAAACTAGAAATATCTATTAGAAATTATAATACTTTACATAATTAGCTTCTTACTTAATAGGTAGCCTTATATAGTATTTTATATAAAGTTTCTATAATTAGAAAGAAATATAGTAAGATTTTATAATTTATATATATTTTTGTAGACAAATATAGCAAGTAAGACCTAGTAGTATAGCGACTAGTTTAAACTTAGCCCTAATCTAGGAATTCATAGATAATATAAGATTATAGAATAATAATTAGATATACAAGCTTATTAATATAAGCTATATAATAGTCTCTGTAATAGTAGTTTTAAAGTATTAAATTTATTATAGTACTGCTTACAATATTAACTTATACTAGAATACTACTAATATACTTTATTAATACTAGCTACATGGACAAAAGAAAGTAATAGAAGACTAGCTACCTAACTCTCTCTTTATTCTTCAATATATTATTACTAGATTATAAATATATATAACTTTACTTGCATTATTAGTGATGAAGAGCTTTTCGTTAATTTGTGAAACTTAAAATCAATAATTCTCTTTATTTTATTCTTATAATTTACTTTAATGTATTAATTTAAATATCAAGATATATATAGTATTTTTGTAATGTTTAAATAGTTTTGATATAATAGATAAAGATGAAAATAAACAGATAGTCATATTATGAATGAGTAATGAATATATGAAAGACTTCTGGTTTTTTTAGATTATATACTTATTTGAAGAAGTTTTAAAAAATAGTTGTATTTAATAATTAACTTCTATCCTATAAATCTTATAACTATTATTAATATTAAGAAAGCTTTTCAAGAGAATGAAGCTTAATTTCGAAATACAATTAGTTAATAATATAGATTATTAATGAAGTAAATTAATTCTAAGGAAAAATATAGATTTATGTATTTCTATTCTTCTTTAATTATTTAAACATAATACAATAGAATAGTGACTACTAGTTACTTGAACTTATTTTTATGTAAGAATATATATCCTATAACCTATATAGAGAATTCTAATAGCTAGGATTGTTGTATGTTATAAAATACAATATCTTAAGACTACTGTAAGATTGAAGCTATCTTACAGCTAAGACTATTTAATTTACTTAGTTAAAGTTTTATAATATATAAAAAATTATCTTTTACTATTTATCTTTTTTTATTAGGCTTTTAGTTCTAAAGTTTTATAGTTTAGTTATAAATATTTATTAATTATAAATTATTCTTAATAATAATAGAAGGAGCTGATAGCTTACTTTCTGCTATAACTATTAGTAGATATATTACTCCCTAAAATATAACTTTAGTCTTCCTATTCCCTTACTAACAATTAGAGCTAATTGCTAGTTAATCTAGGGCTAAACCCCTTATAGTTATAGTAACTAGTATACCTACCTTATATTAACTTTTTTAATAATAAATAACTAATAACTCCTTCTATAATAGGTTTATATCTTTATATCTTTATACTTTTACAGCTATTAATATACGATTCAAATATCTCGAGATATTTAATTACTACTAACTATAAATACTCTATCCTAATATTTATTATAACTTTAATATCAGTAACCTTAATATCCTGATTATAGACTAAGTTTTATTTACTTCTAAGACGAAACTATATATTACTAATACAAAACTTCTCTATTACTAATATAAACTAACTTAGAATTTCTATAAAAGTATAATAGAATTTAACTTATTCTCGTTAGCGAAGAATTTTAATATATTACTTAGATATAGTTTATATATAAGTAATATTTATATAAATAGAGATATTTCTAGTATAGCTAGATAGTTTTTGAAACCCTTATGATTATAGTATTATAATACTCTAAAGTATCTAGTAACTAGTATTATAGTAAAGTATTAATATTAAAGTATTATCTAATTAATACTTAGTCTCTAATATTATTAACTTAATATAGTAGCTTATAGGATAACTAGATAATTTTCTTTTAAATATTTATAAGTTATTTTTCAATTATAGTATTCGGAATAATTTTATTAAAACCTAGGGGAGGAGCTAATAGCTCGCTCTCTACTACGACTATTAGTAGACATATTACCCCCTAAAATATAACTTTAGCCCTCCAACCCTCCCTACTAACTACTATAGCTAGCCCTTAGTTAATCTAGGGCTAAACTCCTTATAGCTATAGTAGCTAGTATACCTACCCCGTATTAACCGTTTTATAAATAATAAATGACTAATAACTCTTTCTACAATAACCTTATACTTTTATACCTTTATACTCTTATACCTTCACAGCTATATATAATTCGAATATCTCGAGATTTTTAATTACTACTAACTATAGATATTCTATTCAAATCATAACCTCGATATCCGCGACCTTAATATTTCCTAGACTAAGCTTTACTTACTCCTAAGACGAGACTTTATATTATTAATATAAAAGTTCTCTATTATTAATATAAGCTAACTTATAATCTCTATATAAGTATA
>RYZW01002062.1:4660-15013 GCA_004367215.1 Colletotrichum trifolii
AGGGTTAAATATCAGAACTAGGGGTATAATTATCTATGATAATAGGTAATTTCATTACTATTTTAACTAGTTATAAGCTAGTATTAGCACGAATGCTATTATTAGGTAAAATTTATAGTTAAATCTATATATAAGGTAAAGAGCTTAGATACTATTCTAGGTATAGAGTAAAAGTAACTAAATATAATAAAATATTATAATATATTCTAGTAATTATACTATACCTTACTAATATTATAGCTATATTCTTAGCTTTATTAATACTACTTTACATATCTACTATTACTATATAATTACTACTTTTTACTAATACTAATAATATTCTATTTATAAATAAGTATTACTTATTACTATTCCTAATAATAAGAAAAAAGAAAAAGAAGAAAATAATAAAGGAGAAGAGGAATTCTAGGGGTACAAAGAAGTAAAAGATAATACTAATCTTTTTATTTAATTTATTTATTTAGTACCTTAAGGGTAAATCTTATAACTAGTTATATATATTTCTTAGAAACTATTATATTACTTAATCTATAATTTATATAATCTTTTACTATTAATGAATCAATATTAAGTTTTTATTCTTTCTAATATCTCTATATTATAATTTAAATTATAATATAGTTGTACTATTAATATGGTTTTCTAAAAGTTCCTATATGAAGGTATTATAACCTTTCTATTAAACTAATATATTATAGTAATATCCTTAGTTTAATATAGTTTTTATTACTAGTATCTCTTTAATATTATACTTCTCCTAAGTTTCGCTATCTTCCCTAGTAGGAACTAGGATAGGATTAGGATATATATCTATATATTATTATAATAATAATAAACTATTTTTTACTTATTTAATAAAATTCATATAAACTATTAAGTCAATATTTATGGGGTTATTTAATATAATATACAATAAATTTAATTTATTAATAATCTTATATTTACAAAATATTTAGTTCAGACTTTTATTTAGTTAATTCATTTTAATGTAGTATAGTAATAACTATACTTTATCTTTAATTTAGAACTTTTTAGCTATCGACTATATTCTATTTATATTTATCTTATTATATTACTATAGATATCTTTACTATTTAAACTATAATAGTACTATTTTTAAAATAAAATTAAAAGACCAAAACTTATCTTAAACTAGAATATATAATTTACTTTACTATTTAGGAATATAAGATAGGTATAATATTAAACTTATTTAGAAACTTATTCAAACTTATTTTAATTAGTAAAGAATCCCTATTATTTAGTACTAGTTAATAAGTAATAATATAAGCTAGCTAGTTTAATTATAAGAAAATAATATATATTTATAAAACCACCTAAATCTTTAACATTATCCTCTCTATCCTATAATTTATCTAAGAATAGAATAATATTAACAATAATTATTATACTTTTATTAAGTAATATAATAGTATCTAAAAAGTGTTAATTTAGTCTAAACTATAATTAGTAGTAATTAATATAAGGAAACTCTGAAACTACTACTAGGTATCCTGAAACGTCTCTATATAAATTTTAATAATTATAAATATTATAGCTTTTAACTAGATATACTTTCATACTTAATATATAATTACTATAAAAAACCTTATATCCCCTACTAATCCCTAATAAGTTCTAGTTATAAATTTAATAGTAAACTTTAATAGTACTATTAATTATTATATAAGTACTAGTAAATATTATATACTTATATAAAATATTCAATATCTCTTAATATATTATCCTAATACTAATCTTATAAGAATATTATTAATATTAAATTAATACTAGAATAGCTAAAAACTAGGGAATTATTAACTATTTAGAAAATTATAATTATTAGTAACTTATATTTAAAGACTTATACTTAACCTTAATAGAGTAAAATACTATTAGTTTTTATTATATAATTAACTACTTATATCTATATTTAAACTTCTAAAGGGAATATCTTTATTACTTAGTAGATAATTTCTAAGTAAATTTTACATACTAGTATTATTATAATTATTTAGTTCTATGATACTAATAATATAGTATTCTGGAATATAATATATCTATTCAGTAAATTACTAGTAATTTACAAGTAATTATCCTTTACTTATATAGCTTTTTCTTAACTTCTTTCTATTTATATATTATAAATTAGGAAAACTAGAAAAGTCTTTTTATTATTCGTATAATTAACTTAGAAAGGTTAGAGGATTTATATTATAAGTTTTAGTTCTATTATATTATCTTAGCTTTATTAAGAGAAAGTATTAGGGTACCTAGTAAAATAACCTAGGTAATATTTTAAAAGAGAAAGTATTAAAATACTTTATAAAATAACCTAAGTAATATTTTAAAATAAAACTAAACTCTAATAAAATTTTTATTTACTTAATTTATTATTTTAAGATAAATTAGAAGTTTAGAAAGTATTCTAGAGTTTTATGATTAGAAATAATAGTAAATAGGTTTTTTTATATTATATAATTCTACTAGTTATATCTTTAAATATAATACTATTACTAGTAGGTTTTTATTATAGATAATATAATTCTATTAAACTAGTATAAGTTTAGCTAAATAATAAATAACTAGCTATAATATACCATTTCTATTTTCTTTTAGAAAAGTAACTACTTAATACTACCCCTAAATAATCTATTTCTCTTACTATATACTATTCTAGATTTTATTAAATTATAACTAGCTTTAAGATAAATATAAGCTTAAGTATTTTAAATACTTATTAGTATATAATATCCTAGTAAAATAGTATTCTTTTCTATATTAATTATATAAAAAGCTCTATTAAACTAGAGAAATAGTTAACCAAACCCTAATAGAAATTCGCGAAACTAAAGAAACTCTAGATATTATAAATATTCTTAGGAATTTCCTATTCTTATATAGCTTTAACTTTCTTGGAGTTATAATAGATACTTTTCTCTATTTTAATAATAGAACCTAAGTATTTAATATATGCTACTAAATATTTATACTTCTCTAAGTCCAAGTATAAACTAGCTTTTTATAGCTACTTAAAAACTTATTTAATTTTATCTTTATAATTTATGTTTGATTTATAACTATGAATAAGAACATTACTTAAATAAATTATAATACAGTTATTGAGAATGCTTCAAAACATATTACTAATATAGTACTATAATATTATAAATATACTTATTAAATTTGAAACAATAATAAACTACTTAAATAAGTTAAACTAAATCTAAAAGACAATTTTATACTTAACCCCTTCTATAATATAAATCTTAGAAAAAACAATCTAAATATTAACCTTTATAGATTATATTTCTTTAGATAATAGATATAGTATTTCTTTAATTAATAAGAAAAGGTAATAGTTATAAATATCAATAATATTAAAAGTATAATAATTTATATGAAATTACTATTTCCCCTTGAATTTCTTAAGAAAAATACCCTAGCTATAAACAAGCTAACCTAGACCTAACCCTTATTTATTAAGTCTATTAACTAGTATTAAATTTTAAAGAAATATGTTTTAGTAAAATATAAAATAATGTTTATAATAGGTTTAGCTTTATTCTATCTAAGTTCTTCTTTAAGCAAATATAGTAATTAAAAGACTCCTAATAAAATAAGAAGTTAGAAGCTTTATCTTTATTAAATAAGTCTATAAAAAGTATAAATAGCTAGTAAAATAAGTATTAGCTATTCTAAAGCTATACGTAATATAGCTATTAAAGCTATATTAATCTATACTAAATTAATTATTAACTATTTATATCCCTTTTTTCCTAAACTAGAAAATATTATAACTAGTAATTTAATAAGATTTACGAATCTATCTATATATATCTCCTTAAGTATATTACTAACTACTTAGATAGTTAAGCTACTAACTATATCTATCTATATGTATTTTGTATAGGATCTAAAATAACCTATTAGTAGTATAACTATAAGTTCTTGAAAATAGTTAACTATACTATTCCTAAGATTACGTAGAATAAACCCTTAGATATTTACTTATTTAAGTTAGTCTATACTTTAATTATCTTAGTAATATAAATTTCCTAGTTAATATCTAGGATAGTACTTAACTAGTATAGTTATAGTAATATAATTAATATAAAATTCTACTATTCTATAAACTTTTTACTAATTACTCTTTAATAATTATAACTATTATTAATTTAAATAGATATAAAAGACCTATTATTTATTAATATAGAAACTAAGAAAAATAATTTATCTACTTATATCTATATTTCTTTAGTCTTATCTATTACTATAGTATTATTATTAGTAACTTTACTAACCTATCCCTCAAGGAAATCTTTTAGGAAATCAAGGTTTTTTCTTATTATTTATAATCTTTTTATCTACCTTTAAAGTTTAAATATTAGTATTAGAAGTTACTAGTAAGTAAGTAGGTTATAGTTTATATTCTATAATACAATAATCCTTAGTACTATAGTATATATATATATATATTAATTTATATATATATATAAGTGTTAAGGGGTAGGTTGTATAACTTCTTACTGTTACGTGCTAGCCTTGGCTCTATAGCTATTAGGTAGCTTTCTTGCTTACTATAGGCGTAAAAAGCTTTTTTCTCTCTAGATATTACTAATATAATAAGTATTATTTTATTTTTGCTTTCTTGCCTAGAAATGCTATAAGTTATAAACCTAGACTAAGCTTTTTTGTTATTACTTATAATAAAGCTAGTATCTTATCTTTCTTTTTCTTTCGAATAATGATTGAAAAAATACCTTAAATAATACCTATTTTCTAAATAACGTGTACTCCGTGTTTGTATACCTCGAGTCTCGTATGCTTTATAAGATATAAAATAAAACAAAAAATAAAGATTATCATAATAAGTAATATACCTAGTTACTATATAGTAGTTTTGATAATCCCTAAGTTTAAAGGAGAATTAGACTAGTCTTTATAGCTAGTACTTATTAATACTACTTTTAGGGCTAATTAAGTTAAGAAATATATTGATATTAATATTACTAAACCTACTACTTAGACTTTAGCCTATATGTTATAGGAGAATAAAAGAGATATTACTTATAGTTTCTTAATATTATAATATAATATATTAATTAATAAAATTCTTAATATAAAAGAGTAGGGTAATAGTAACCCCTATACTTTCGTAAAGGTACTAGGGAAATATATCTTTAAGGTTTCTAAAGATATTATTAGTACCCTTATTAATAAGTTTACTAAAAGTAATACTTATAACTATAAGACTTTTCATAATACCCTTAAACGTATTTAGTACTTATATACTTATATTACGAGTTTCTATAGTTAAAACTCTAATTATTTCTAAGCTATTATACTTTTTAACTATTTCAAAGTTAAGCTTCCTAATACTTATAAGTACTATAATAATAATAATAAGATACCTGTATAGATTACTATTATTAAAACGATTTATACTTTTACCTAAGATAAAGAATAAAAAATCGGGTTTATTTTATACTATAAGACGACTATTATAACTACTACTATATTTATTAGTATAGTTAAAAAGAAGTATAGTAAGTACTTTTATTATAAGAAGAGGTATCTAGTTTTGAAGTACTAGACTATTTATTTTAATTTTATCCCTGATAATTATAAGTATTATGCGTAATTTATAGTTTACGTAGTAAAGTATAGATACAGTAAGGATTACGTTAAAATATCTATATCTATATTATCTTTATTAGTATTTATTAGAGGCGTTATAGATATTATTAGTAGTTTTACTATTGCTAGTTTCGCTTTTTAAAGGTTGTTGATAATATTTAAGGTTATATATACTGCTGTTGATAGTGAGGCTATTATAAGTTCTAATATTGTTATCGACTCGAGTTATTTCAACTTAGTCTTTAATAACCTTGTTCTCTTTATATTCTATATTATATATAATAATTTATAGTTTTTTACTACTATTGATAGTAAATTAGGTAGACTAGAGGGTATAGGTATAGTTTTCTTTTAGGTAGAGGATTTTATTAATATTTCTAAGACAATTAATTAGACTATTAAAGATATTAAATATAGTTTTTTTAACTTTACTCACTTCCTTAGCTTTAGTAGATTTCGAAAGAGCTATATCGAGTATGAATATAATACTATAAGTTTTATTAATACTCGTTTATGTAAAGGTTTTGCTAAGGTCTATTAAGTAAGTAATATATATATTATTAGTACTACTAATAATACTACTATTCTTATTGATATTATTCTTGGTTTTACTAGAGTTTGAATAAAGGCTCGTTTTATGCTTGAGATAATATATTATTGCTTTATCTATACTTATCTATTAAAAGTTATCGAGGTTTACTATTATATAAGTATCCGATTTATTTAAGAGAAGATTAACTCCTTTTACTATAAAGTATACTATCTTACTCAATCTACTAAGATTATTAGCTATAATATTCTTCTTTTTTTTATCTAAATAAGTAAAGAAGTTTATCTTAACTTTATTAAAATTGAGCTACTATCTATTATAAGTAATAAATATATTTTCTATCTTTTAATTATTATAGTAGGTATTATTAATTCGTTTTATTTATTAGCTATTACTATGAAGTGGTATTAAGGTTATTAAGAGGGTTAATAATATTTTTACTAATATGATTATATTGACTGTGAAGAGTTGGGTATATGATAATATTCTAGAGTTTAAAAAAGTACTAAGAGACCTTTACTTTATAAGTACTCAGCTTAACCCTACTACTACTTATATACTATCTATAAATAGAACAATTAAATATACTAGCTAGATTATTATTAAAGTAGTGTGTACTATACTTATTAATAATAGTTTACTTGAAGAACTCTAGGATTATACTCTTAATATTATCATTTAGATCCTTAATTTCTTACTATAAGTTAATAAGGGTAAATTCAGTTTTTATAAAATTATAGTAAGAGAGTTAAACTTAGTTAAGGATTATAAGTTTCCGCGTACTGAGTATATCTGAATATTTAGATATATCGTATATATTTAGAAAAAGAGAAATAAGTATTTTCTATGTATTACTAAGATAGAAATATATATTATAAAAAGTTTCTTTATTAGTTATAATTCTTTATATTCCCGCTTAACGTAGTAGTTTAACGTCTAGCTAGCTCTTACTATCACGGTAGGAGTAGTAGGTTTGAATCCTATAGTAAGTAAGCGTAGCTAGTAGCTATATATTTTCCGATTATGTAAACTATTAGTAGTAACTACTACTAGTTATTAGTACTTACTAATAGTTATTAGAATAGCTAGTAATTATCTAATAGCTAGTAATAAGTACTACTAGCTAGCTAGTATCTAGTATTATATAACTATGATCCTTAAAAAATAACTATAACGGATAAGCCTATACCTTCCCTATTTATTACTTATTATATTAACTAACCATGTCTTATTACTTGAGGTTTCCTCTATAGGATCTATAGTTCCTTAGAACTAGTAGTATTTAGTAAATAAATAAGGCAAAAGCTAATAACTGGGTGCAACTACCTTTAAAGGGTCCCGGAGAAGCATATGACTTTAAATAGATCAGAGACCTTTAATACAACCACTAATTATAATTCTTTATATAGTTATATCTACTATATTTATATCCTTGATACGAAGAAAGTTCTTTNAGCTAATAACTAAATACAACTACCTTTAAAGGGTCCCGGAGAAGCATATGACTTTAAATAGATCAGAGACCTTTAATACAACCACTAATTATAATTCTTTATATAGTTATATCTACTATATTTATATCCTTGATACGAAGAAAGTTCTTTACTACTATAATATTTACTTTTATAAGGGTTTTAATAAAACTGTTTTATGCTTTCTTGGAGATATTACTAAATAGATTAATATTGATTATAATATTCTATTTAATAAACTTAATCTCTAGATCTAATATTTTAACTAGATCTTAGATTAAAATACAACTATAGAAATTTCTTTATTAAAAGAGAAAGATGTTACTTTTTAGGTATATTAAACTGATAATACTTATACTATAGAGTATATAACTCTATTACTAGAAAGTTAATTTCTATTAACTATTATATAATAGTAATCTATTATTAATACTATAGATAATAAGGGTAACGATGATTATATAGATACTATTTAGAAGTAAGAGTTAGATTATTTTAATCCTGATACTGATCTACTAATTCTAGTATTTCCTAATATTTCTATAGTCCCTACTATAAGTTATCCTTATTATACTACTACGATTAAACTACTAGGTTACTATTGCGAAGCTTATAGTTTTCGCTTATATAAGAAGAAAGCTTACTTTACTATTAATGTTAATACTAATTTAGAAAGCCTAATTACTATTACTTTTCTTGTTATTATAGTACTATTAAAAGCTCTTCTACTAGGATATACTATCCCCTATATTATTAAAGAAATAAAAGAAAGCCTTTTTTAGCTTTTTTACTAGAAACCAATATATAATACTAAGATATAATAGATAATTAATAAGGAAACTTTTTATAACACTAATAAACTTTCTAATACTAAGATTTTTCTAGGTATATAGATTTTTAATATTAAGACTAATACCTTAAACAATATTATAAAGTTGAAAGCTTAATAAGTTATTTATAGTAATTATGAGAAAAGTAATTAGTTTTCTTAGGAGGTGTATATTATTATAGTAACTATTACTATTATACGTTTCCTCTTTACTATTATTATTCTCTACTATCTCTTATATAAAATATATAATTTCGATACTACTTTCCTTACTACTCCTATTCCCTATAGTATTTAAGTTTATATTTATTAATCTATAAGTTACTCTAATAGTATAAATAAGGTTTAGTTATTTCGTAAAGTTTTGTATAGTTTCTATAAGATTTTCTTATAATAGTTTTAATTTATTATAGCTGAAATAAAGAAGATTAGTTTTATACTAGTTAAGGGGGAGATTTACCTCTTTGTTAATAAAAGTCTTAATAATTATACTTTTATATATATTAACGATAACGTTATAGTTATTTCTATACTTGAGATTACGAAGAAGGTATATAAGATACTTAAAATAGTATACCCCCTTAAGGATTTTAGTATTACTATTTAGCTTTTAGGTTTTTAGATCTACTATAGTACTATGAAGATTTTCTTGTCTTAATATAACTATATTAACTCTATAATATACTGTTTTAGTTATTATGAATCTTACGTTATCAAGACCCCCTTCTTTACTAATAAGGACCTTCTAATCACATAGTTAAAAAACAAATATAATAATAAGTTTTATTAATTCTATATAGAGTAAACTAGTTATTTTAACTGGTTAGTTATTAGTATTCGACTAGATATTATTTATATTATAGGTAAATTCTACTAAGTAAATACTAGTTTTTCTCTTACTTATCAATATATGATTTAAATATTTCTTTAGATACTTTATTAGTACTACTTACTATAGTATTATCTTTAGAGGAATAGATCTTATAATAGATCTAGGGCTTTATACTATAGTAGATATTACTTTTATAGATAATAGACTATTTTATTTATTAACTAGTAGTTATATTATCTACTTTACAAGCTTTTTTATTACTTAGAAGTCTAAGAAATAGATAATTATTACTCTAAACTTTATACAAGTAAAGTCTATTAACTTTACGCTTACTAGTATATCTTTTAAGTGGATTTAATAATATATTAAGTAGTTACTCGATTAATAGATTACTATATTTATAATCTTCTTTACTAATAGTACTAATATTTTAGTAAATATTATGAACTTTTTAAATAAAGTATATATATAGAATATCGATATTTAATATAAGTAAACTATTTAGGAAATTAATAGTAATAACGTAATCGTTCTCTATTTTGTTAAAAGTACTAATATAGCTACTAATAACCTTACTAAAGTATTAAATACTATTAAATATAAGGATTCTATTAGATTACTAAGAATAGTAGATAGTTTAGATTAAGTATTACCTATAAAGTAATTACTAGTATCTAGATTAATCAGTACCCGATTGAAAAGCTTTAAAGCTGATAAACCTAAAAGTATTCTATTTTTCGAAAACTCTATAGATTTAGATATTCTAGCCGAAAAGTAAAACTTTTGAGGTTTTAGGCTAGTTTTATATATTTTAGCTAGCTATAAGCCTAGTTTGAGGGGGAGTATTAAGAGGTAGGTTATGTGGTTTATTACTATTATATACTAGCCTCGGCCCTATAACTATTAAACTAGCTTTCTTGCCTACTATAGGGGTAGAAGGTATTATATGTAATTAGGGGGTAAAATCTAGTATATATTATATATAACTAAATATAGCTAAGTATAATACGTATAATCCTATTTTATC
>RYZW01002067.1:0-14345 GCA_004367215.1 Colletotrichum trifolii
AAGTACTAGTAGGTTACTAGTAGGCCCCTAGTATCACCCCTAAGTAGACTTTTCAAGTTTTTCGCGAGAATTTCTCTTTTACTTTTTAGTTCTAAATAAATAGTATTTATACTCCCTGTAGCTAAATTATAGCCTAAGCCTAGCTTTTCGTAATATCCTTATAAATATCTATTTTATATTTTATATTAAATTTATCAAATAAATAAAAGATAACTTATTATTATTATAATAATATATAGATATATATTTTAATCCTATCTAAATCCCTTTTAAGAAAGATAATATAATTTAAGATAAATATACTATTAAAAGGATACTAGTAGTAAGAATATACTAAAACGAAAAAATAACTATAATATATTAGTTAAGTAGAAAAAGTATAGTATTTTAATACAAGAACCTTTGGAAAACCTCGATAATAATAGAGCTATTCTATAATTCAAATTATGATATAGGAATATTCAAGAGAATAATAATTTAGTATTAATTTACGAATAATAAACAACTATATAAATTATAAATTAAGTAATATAGAAATCTCTAAAAATATGTATATAACTAATTACTAGACTTATTCCTAAACTATTAAATAAATAAATTAAATAAATAGCTTAGTATTATCCTATATCTTGTTATACCCCTAGAACTCCTCTTTGTTTTATTATCTTCCCCTTCTTCTTCTTTTTTATTATTAGGAATAATAATAAATAATACTTATTTATAAATAGAATATTATTAGTATTAGTAAAAAGTAGTAATTATATAGTAGTAATAGATACGCGAGCTAGTATTAAAAAACTAGAAATATACCTATAATATTAGTAAAATATAATATAACTACTAAAATATATTATAATATTTTATTATAGGGAAATTGGTATTATAGAAATAGGGAAAAAGGAGAGAAAAGATTTATTATTATTTATATAATATTATTAAAGCTAGTAATAATCTATTTAGGAGTAAAAGTAAAAGTAAGAATAGGAGTATTTTTAGTGTAAGAAACAGTAGTAATAAGTATAGTAATAATATAGGTAAGAGTTTCCTATTAAGTATAATAGAAGTAGTTATTATAGTATTAGACTATAATAGAAAACTCTAGTAAAAGAATAGTAATATAGTAGTTTCTAAGATTACTTTTTTCTTAGGAAATAGTAACTATAAAAGTAATAATATATTTACTAAATATAATTAAATAATCAACTTAATTACTAGTAATATATAACTTAAAACTAGTAGTAAAGAAGTAAGAACTTTATTTATATTTATTTTATAACTTTAAATATTTATAATAAGATTAATTATAACTTAATATATAGGAATAAGTAATACTATTTCTATTTTACTTAAAATAATAATTCAGGTAAATAGAGATAACTATATTAGAGAACTAGTTTTCTTTACTATTAGAATTCTTTAATAACATAACTATTATAAGTATAAGTAATAAGTTTAGAAAGAATATAATAGTAAGAAAAGTTATTATTAGGAAGTCTAGAACTAGTAATAGTAATAGTTAATATAATAATAAATATAATATAAAGAAAAAAGACAATAGAAAAGTAGTAAAATAGTAGTATTATAGTAAATTGAATAAAAGGATATATAAATCTAGAGAAAACAAAGTAAAGTTATATAAAGAGAAAAGAAAAGGGTTTTTTATAGATTAATAGAAAAGAGAGTATAGTATAAGATTATTTAGGGTAAATATAATACGAATTTTTTCATTAGTATAATGATGTAATATTAATAGTACTTGAATTTTCTTATTAATAGGGCTACTTAATATTAGTAATATTTAGGGGAAATATCTTAAATAGATTTTTCTTATTAATTAAACTAATTTAAGTTGTTAGAAGTTACTAGTATATTATAAAACTATTAATATTATATATTATTATAGTAATAGAGTAGAGGGGTAATAGAGAATATATTATAAGCCTAAACTTTAAAGTTTATATAGAATATTATTATTAAAGTTCTATATAATTACTATTCCCAGAATCTGGTATAAAGCTTTTATTTTAAACATAAACTCTTTAAGTTCATTATAATACTATTAAAATACTACTAAAGTTTCTCTCATAGCTAACCTCTGATATATAATACTAATTACTAAATATTTTAGAGCATTATAATAATATAATTATAAAATTGTTAAAAATTATCTAGCTATACTAGAAATGTCTATATTCATATAAATATTATTCGTATATTGGCCATACTTAATTAATATATTAAGACTATTTACTAATAAAAGTAAGCTAAGTTTTACTATATTTACTTAGAGATTATAAGTTAGTTTATATTAGTAAGAGAGAACTTTTATATTAGTAGTATAAAATCTTATTTTAAAGATAAGTAAAATTTAGTTAATAGGGATATTAAAGTTATAGATATTAAAGTTATAATAAATATTCGAATAGAGTATTTATAGTTAGTGATAATTAAATATCTCGAGATATTTAGATTATATATAGCTATAAAAGTATAAGGATATAAAAGTATTAAATTATCATAGAAAGAGTTATTAGTTATTTATTATCTATAAAAAAATTATTATAGAGTAAGTATACTAGTTATAGCTACGAGGGGTTTAGTTTTAGATTAACTAGGAACTAGCTATAGTAGTTCGTAGGGGAGTAGGAAAGCTAAAGTTATACTTTAGGGGGTAATATATCTACTAATAGTTATGATAGAGAGTAAACTATTAGCTTCTTCTACTATTCTTCTTATTATTATTCTTACTATTACTTTTACTATTATTCTTTTAACTATATATTAGTTTATCTAGTAGGGATAATCGTATACTATATATGATCTCTTTATATAAGTATAAAAAGGTTCTTATGTTTATTCTTCTTATTATTATATTATATAGCTATATATATAGTTATATATAACTCTAGATCTATAATATAGTAGTTACTTACTAATTACTATAGTATAAGGTTATAGCTAGTAATAGGTATTACTAGTAAAATATAGAAGTATATAGCTGTATATATTTTATATATATAGAGGTATACAGCTATATATACTATATATATATAGAAGTATACGTGTTATATATAGAAGTATATACTATACGGCATAGCGCTACCGACACTATATAAAGTATTATACTAAAAAGTTTAATATATAATATAGTAGTTATTTAGCTTAGAAGCTTAAGTTTTTTTTTATAATTTCTTAGAGTCTAGAGTTTAATTCCCCTTTTAGTTACTAGTTTTAAGGTTTTTTATATTTCATAATTTGAATAAAATATAATTTAATTAAAATATACATAAGTATCACTACTTTTATCACTACTATTAGCACTACGATTATTACTATTTTTATTACTACTGTTATTACTACTATTCTTATTCTTATAGTATTAAAGTATTTAAAGTATTTAAGATTTTTCATTTATTTATTATATATAACTAACTTAGTCGACTAACTAGTCGACTAGACTAAACTAGCCTAGGTTTATATAGCTCTTAGACTAAACTAGGCTAGTATCAGTCGACCCCCTGACTAGACTAGGCTAGTATTAGTCAGGCCCCTAACTAGACTAGACTAGACTAAATCCCAACCCTGCCTATGTACATGTACTCAGGTAGGTAGGTGAGGTCAAGGTAACTACCTATTACCTAGTGGTGTGCTGTGGTTCAGGGACTTTCAAGGTTCACGTTGACCCCGCAAAAATCGCCTCCCGATCGCGAGGAAATATTACCTTCACCTTCCGACCTCACTCCTCGAAAACCATGGTGCGCCACAAGAAGGACAACTTCAGCTCCCGCGGGCGCAAAAACCACCATTCGGGCCCGCCGCGACACCGCCAATCTCGAGCAGGCGAAGACGACGATGGCGACGGCAGCAAACCCCCCTCCCGCCCGACCTTCAAGGCGGCGTGCTGGGACCTCGGCCACTGCGACCCCAAGCGATGCTCCGGCAAGAAGCTCATCCGCATGGGCATGATGCGCGACCTCCACGTCGGTCAGCGCCACAACGGCGTCATCATCACACCCAACGGAAAGCATACCGTGTCGCCCGCCGACCGGGACCTCATGGAGCAGTACGGCGCTGCCGTCGTCGAGTGCAGCTGGGCGCGCATGGCTGATGTTCAGTGGAACAAGGTTGGTGGAAAGTGCGAGCGCTTGCTGCCGTACCTAGTTGCCGCCAACACGGTAAACTATGGCAAGCCGTGGAAGTTGAACTGCGTAGAGGCCTTAGCCGCCGCTTTCTACATCTGTGGACACCCCGAGTGGGCGGAGCAGATCCTCTCGCCTTTCTCCTACGGCGAGGCTTTCTTGGACATCAACGGTAGTCTCCTAAAGAAATATGCCGCCGTAGAAGATGAAAAAGGCGTAAAGAGGGTACAGGACGAGTGGATGGACAGGCTGGACAAAGAATATGCCGAGAGCAGAGAAGACGCCGACAGCAATGACCTGTGGAAGGGGGGCAACACGAATCGCAGGGTGATGGCTGACTCTGAAGACGAGGATGAAGAGGATGAAGAGACCGGTGAAGGTTCAAGCGACCGTGATAGTGTGTATGGCATATACCTGGGCAAAAAGCCCGCGAAGAAGGAGGGAGAAGACCACGCCGATGACGACGACGAGGGCAAAGACCTTTACGCGATATCCGACGATAGCGACGACGACGCGGCCATGGAGGAAATACGTCGCAATGTACTAGCGTCAAAGACATTCGTCAACCCTTCGGAGCCAGAGAAGAGGCAGCTGGAGTCGATACCGCGACCGCAAACGCTGAAGCCGGACTCGGATGTCGAGCCGGACTCGGACAACGGGGACGATGACGACGACTTCGACGACATCATCAACGCTACACCAGTCACGGATAAGATAGGCCTCAACCGACTTGAGAAGGAGCGCTCACAGTCTACCGTCACGAGCAAGTCCTTCTCGTCCAACGTTGTAGGCGCACCAAAGAGGTGGTAGTCTCAAATATATAAATGTTTTACGCGATGTGGATTACATATGCATTTGCCATTATATGAGAATGTATATGCGTACAGATTGTAGTCATTGTGGATGGGCAGAGACGTAGCCCCTTCACGATCTCTTGCCAGTGCTGCCCAGGTCTATGGTGCGTCTCGCCCTCTTTCGTGTTGTACATGTGACGGCCTTGATGTATCTTACAAGCTTCTCTTCTCTCTGATCTCGTCGTACGTCTGAACTTGGTCGCCGACCATGAAGTTAGTGAACCCGTCAAAGGACATACCGCATTCCGAGCCTTTTCTGACTTCTGTGACGTCCTTCTTCCCGTGTTTCAAATCTTCGAACTTGCCTATCATTGAGTTAGCAAGGTTGCAGAGGGTGTTTTCGGGATATGTCGCACCATCAAAGATTTGCTCGCCCTTTCGCATGATGCGCACTTTTGTCGTCTTGGTCACCAAGCCGTTTCTGACTCTGCACCCGGCGATGTTCTTGTACGCACGTCCCTTGGTGTTGATGGGGAAGATTTGCAATACTTCAGCTTCGCCCGTTACCTTGATGGAGATCTTGTCCGCCAGGGAGTCTGACATGACCTTTTTGATCTCGTCTGCCAGGTGATAAATGACGGAATGGTCCACAATCCTCACCCCCTTCTCCTCGGCCAGCCGCTTAACGTGAGCCGCAACATTGCTGTTGAAGTTGACAATGACGCTGTTGGACGCTGCGGCGTGCTCGACGTCGGATTCAGACACTTGGCCAGCCGAAGATGTCAGGATGCGAGGTTTGACCTCGTTATTACCGATTTCGCTGATTGTTGCACACACGGCCTCCACAGAGCCTACCACGTCGGCTCTGACCCTGAAATTGACCGTCTTAATGGCAGGCGTGCCGTCACCTTGAGCGTGTGCCTCTTCAGCCTCCGCGGCTATTTCCGCCGCCAACTTAGCCTCACGCTCGCGTTGCTCTTGTTCTGCTAGCTGTTTCGAAGAGGCCTCCCGTTCTCGCATCTCTTCGCGATACTCGACCGCGGTTCTCGCGCGATCTTCATCAGGGGCCTGGAGGATTTCATCGCCGGCAGCGGGCAGTTCCTCTCTCCAGCCCATAACTTCAACCGGCGTACCAGGGGGCGCTTTACCTAGCTCCTGTCCAGCTTCATTCCGAAGGACTCTGATTCTCGCCCATGCGGTTCCAGCGACGATGTGATCTCCAGGTCGCAGTGTGCCACGCTTGACGAGGATGTTGGCAGACTTACCATAGGACTTAACGCTAGCCTCGAGTACCCAGGCCTCTGCCATGCCTTCGACCTCGGCGCGTACATCTTGGATTTCTGACAGAGCGGCGATGTTCTCCTCGAGCTCGCCCATGCCCAGGCCCGTCTTGCCGCTCACGCACACAACCTGGACGTCACCGCCAAAGTCTTCGATTTCCACGCCGTGACGCGCCAGATCTGATTTGACCTGATCGGGTCGGGCATCCTCTTTGTCGCATTTGTTGATGGCCACAATGATGGGTACCTTGGCTGCTCTGGCGTGTTTCAGAGCCTCCAAGGTCTGCGGCTTGACGCTATCGTCGGCGGCAACGACCAAAACAACAATGTCTGTGACGTTGGCACCGCGCTGTCGCATGGTTAGGAAAGCTGCGTGGCCAGGCGTATCCAGAAAAGTGATGAGCTTTCCAGAAGACATTTTTACCACGAAAGCGCCGATATGCTGAGTGATGCCACCATGTTCCTGAGCAGCAACGGAAGATTTCCTCAGATAGTCAAGAAGAGTCGTCTTGCCGTGATCCACGTGGCCCATGATCGTAACAACAGGGGGCCGTGGGGGCAGCGCCGTCACATCTTCCGGGGGAGGTCGGGGCTTAAGATCTCTGGCGCTACCGGTGTCAACCGTTGGCTCGAACCCGAACTCCATTGCCACAAGCGAGGCTGTTTCACCCGTCATGATACTGTCCTCGGTGATGTCCTCGAACCCCATTTCTGCCAGTGCTCTGAGAAATACCTGGGGTTTCATCTTGAGCGCCGTGCCTAAGTTCCCGACACTGATAAACTCAGGCAAAAAGATTGTCGGGGTGGTAGAAGCGCTCGCCTCAGCCTTCCTCCTCGCCCGTTCCTCGGCCTTTTGTTTACGAAGCTCGGCGGCTCGTGTGGCACCCTTGGCGCCCCATTCTTGATTCTGCTCTTCCCATCTTTGCTGCGAAGCCGACTTCTTGGACACACGTTCTCCACGCCGGGAACCAGCCTTGTCACGTCGTCTTGGGTCGCGGTCTATCTCGTACGTCTCATCGATCTCCTTGCCCTGGCGTGCAAGCTTTTGCTCCCTGACAATTTCTTCCCTAACGACCACGTCTCCGAATGCATCGTCTGCAAGCTCCCATGGGGCCTTGGATTTTGCGTCGGCTTGTGGGATCTTTTGTTCAGCGCCGCTAGGCTTGCCAATCATGCGCTCTTGAAACTTGGCAATGAAATCTTCTCTGGACATGGCAGACGGAGTGTCATCGATCGGAGGCCGATTCGGGTTGAGTTTTCTATCCAGCAAAGCCCATGTACCGGTTGTCTCGCCCAGACTACTTTTCTGTCCCGAATCTCCCAGTGGCTTTCCGAGCTCCTCCCGCACGGCATGACTGTGGTGCGGTACTGGCGAAGTCTGGAACTTCTTCACACCGGAGAAATCTCGATGTCTCCAATCGTTCTTGTTCGGGCCGTCGCTGTTTCTCCTCCTGTCCTGCCACTCTTTGGTACGATTTGCCGTGTCTTTGTTATCACTCCCTCTTGACGTTGCGGGCGCATCTCGAGGGGCCCTCGAGAATCTTGCATTGTTTCGCGAGGCAAGGGTGTCGAGTCTGCCGATCGTCTGCGGTGCGGTCTGCGGAGTTTCGCGTGGCTTTGGCGCAGACTTCAACAGTCTTTTGCGAGCGGCAATCTCGTGTGGGAGGAGGCCATCCAGGGCCGCATCGCCTTGGTTAGGTGTCGACCGTTGGCTATCCGGAACAGTTGCCGTAGGGCCAGTCGCGATTCCCGTGGGCGTACGTCCTCCGATGGCTTGGGCTCCCCATCCCGAGCAGCTGCTCACTGGGCCAAGGGGTCGTGGTGGAATGCCAGAAGCCGTGCCTGGTCTTCGAACGCTGCCGCTTACCCAGCTTCCACCCCCGCCGGGAAGACCATCGCGGTTCGGAGAAGAATTCGATGCATCGGAATAGTAGCGCCGACCAACTTCAGGTTGTCGTGACAGGGCGGGGTGGCGACAGAGAGCGCAAACGTACGAGCTGCCTCGCTCCTAAGAGACTGGTCAGATCAGATTGGACAAAACAGCTCTGCGTATGAGGGCGATACTTACGTTCCAAAGTCTACATTTGAGCATATCCGTCGTCGACCGTAACGTAGGTTACGCAGAGTGAGGTATGTTGTAATCAAGGAGAGCCTACACGAAGCAGCTTGCCGACACTTTTTTTTTTCCCTTTTTGGCAGGCTCAAGCACATCTACCTAGCTAACACCTTCCTTAGGTGCCTGGATGCTGTAAGGCGCGCACGAGCAGTAAATTAGCCCTTTAGCTGTATAATAAGTCTCAATGATTGGCTTGCGATGGATCCACCACCACTCCGTTACTCACCCAATTTGAACTCACATACGGATACTGCGTACTGCTAGGAAACCTAGGTACTGAGCTTCATCCTTACGCCTCGCCGTGGACCACGCGCCAAGTGAAGCGTCAAGTCTGACCAACATCACCAAATGGCGCCGAAAGCGAGGGCCGTCAAATCTAAGACGGTGCCCGCAAAAGCACCGGCCACTCCGCCTGCACCCTTCAGGAAACCGTCCGAGGCGCTGCAACCTTTCATCGATACACTGGACCAGAGACACGTCTACATCACGCACATCGACTCCAAGCCCACCGATTTCAAGAAGAAAATTTTCCTTGTCCCCGTTGGCATGAACATCGTTGTTGCCGCACTCTTCGTCCTGCGCATGCACTATATCCTACCTTACTACTTCAAGTTCATCCAGTCCGCTGGCGGTTATCCCAACGAAACTACATTTGTGGTTTCAGACTCGACATGGTCCGCGCTTGCTTGGGAGATTGCCAAGCGAGGCTTCTCCTTTACTCTGGATCTTATGCTGTTCATCTTCGTCTGGCCCTGGCCTTTGGAGTTTGTCCTCGGCCAGACATACGGCAACCCAATCAGGTGGCGGTGGAGCGTCGGCTTTCGGGACAAGGAGATTTACATTCGACGGAGCCGGGAATGGGATGAACAATTGGGTGACATTTTCAAAGAAAAGGAGAAGAACCAGGCGCTGCAGCAGCTCGTACGCCAGGCTACCTCGCCGCTCTTGCTACAGGAGAAGACGGGCTATCTCACCATGAACGGCCAGTGGGATCTCGATTGGGAAGCCATGGTGATTGCGCACGCATTGGTGGACAAGAAGGACATTGCCCTGGAGGCCTTCCAAATCGTCGTTTTGGTGTATCACGAAGACTACGGCTGGCTGTGTCTCGAGCAAGCAGGCCCGAAAGGGAAAGAAGACGATCGGAGGAGACAGGTACTTGCATTCAGGGACGGTCTTGCTGCCATTGGAAAAGAGGATCTTTTCTTCCGCTGGATAGAGATTGTGCAATTCGAAACATCCCAGCCCGGCGACGACTTTGGTCCTGAAAGACAAGTCGAGGTCGCCAAGAAAGTTCGGGACCTCTTCGCTGACCAGGGTGTCGATTTCGACCAGATGTGGCGCGAAAGCGTTGGCTCGGATGGCCTCAAAGGCATGTAGGAGCCCATGACAATATGTAATATAGACATGTATGGCGTCACTGAGTGCATGACAAAACAGTCCAAAAGGGGCTGAGTGTTGAGAAGGCTGTGGAATTACGGAAGAGAAGAAAGTTTGACGGTTGGTGATCTCCCTTCCAAGCCGGTCGGTAACGCACATGGAACTTGCAGGGGCTAGAGATGAATGTAATGGTATGTGGCGAACCCGCGTCTAGAGTCACCAACAAAGTGTAGATACCGATGGCAGAAATGGAGCGCTCATTTGGACGACTTCTTCCCCTTCTTAGTGGCGGCCGGGCCCAAGGCAGCCTCTCTCTTCTTTGCCTCCTTCTTCTCGATCTCGGCCCTCTTCGCAGCCTCTTGAGCCTCACGCTCTTCTCTCTCGGCCTAGTAATCCACAGAATTAGTCGCCGAGAGAAACGAAATGGATTGAGAAACACCGTACCTCTCTTCGGGCAGAATCGGCGGCTCTCTGCTCGCGAATGAGCCTCAGTCTAGCCAGATCGGCCTTGGCCTCGTCTGTCTTGCCGGCCTCGTGCAGCTTGCGGTACCTCTCCTTGGCCTGGGCAGCCTCCATGCTCTCACGCTCCTTTCGGTTCGGGGCGACAGCAAGCTTCTTGATGCCCTCGGCCGCCTCGTCGACTTCGTCTTTCGCAGGCGCTTTGGTCTGGTTTCGTGCGGCCTTTGAGTGATTGGGGTTCACGGGCATGTCATCATCGCTCTCCTCGGAGTCGGATGGCGGAAGGTCGCCAACCTCGACTGTCTGAGCCTTCCTCTTCGCGATGGCGGCATCCTTGCGGGCCTTGGCAGCAGCCTTGCGGTCGGCGCGGGACTGCTCGGCCTGGGGCTGAGCGTCGCCAGAGTCAGACTCTTCCTCAGAGTCCTCCTCAGAGTCATCAGAGTCGTCGCTTCCGCTTTCCTCCTTCTTGGCATCGGCGCTCCACATATCAACCTCATTTCCATCGGCATCGAGGGGTCTCAGGTTACGGGAGAAATGCTTGCCACCTGCGAGAGTGTCAGACGCTTAGCGGATGACGAAGTTTTGTTGCGAATGTCGCAGTACGAACCTCCACGAGTAAACTTCCTAAATTTGCCTCCGCGGCCGCGAGAGTTGGATCCTGGCTGTCCACCGGCCATGTTGAATGCGATTTCTTTTGTGTTGGTTGCGGGCGGGCGGGTGTCGTGGTGAGTGCGGGGTGGAAGTGTTGAAGGGTCGAAATGAGATGTTTGCTCGATGGCGGGGTAGGTTGCAAATGTGTGTGGTGGGCGGTGACAGCAATTAATTTAAGTAAGAAAGGTATGCTAGCGGAGATCAGTCGGTTGGTTCTGCGGCTTTTCGGGAGAAAGGGGCCTCATAATGAAGGAAGACACACTTTTTAGGACTAAGGCAACAGTGCAATTGACCTGGGACAGCAGAACCAAAGAGGGGCATTCAGCAACAGCAACACAAACAAACATGAAGCATAGACAGGCTGTATTGACGCTACCAACCTCTGCGACTACTCGTAGGTAGGTACGAGTAGTCGCAGGGGTTGGTAGGTAAGGTACCGTAGAAACGCAGATGTAATGTATAGGTAAGGTAGCGGGGCGTGCGAATTCAAAACACATCGTCCGCTATTGGCTGGTGCTTTGAGATAGTGTACATTAGAACGAATAGGTAATTACCATTTACACTCATTAGGACCTTGTGTGTGTGTGTGTGTGTGTGTTGCACGTAATTAGGGGGCAAAATCTAGTGTGTATTCTGTGTAACTAAACGTGGCTAAGCACGCCACGCGAGGCTCTATTTGAAGCAGTTTAAGTAGGGCGAGGCCTATAGAGATAGTATTATAGTTAAGGTTTCTTCTAGCGAAAACTCTACTATTTAAGTATATTATTCCTAATATACTTCTCTAGCTTTAAAGGCTTTACTTATAAGCTAGCTTTTTAAATAATACTATAGTACTTTACTATAAAAAAGTTAATATAATAAAAGTAAAAGGAGAGAGGGGGAAAGACTTACTATTATTTATATAATACTATCAAAGCTAGTAAAAACTTACTTAGAAGTAGAAGTAAAAGTAAAAATAAGAATACTTTAATATAGGAAAAAAAGTAATAAGTATAGTGATAATATAAATAAAGGTTTCCTCTTAAGTATAGTAGGAGTAATTATTATAGTATTAAACTATAGTAGAAAACTTAGAAGAAAGAATAGTAGTATAATAAAATATAATATTATCTTCTATTTTAGAAATAGTAATAATAGAGGAAATAATATATTTACTAAGTAAAATTAAACAATTTAGTTACTTTTACTCTATACCTAGAATAATATCTAAGCTCTTTACCCTACATATAGATTTAACTATAAATTTTACCTAATAACAGTATTCATGCTAATACTAGCTTATAACTAGTTAAATAGTAATGAAATTACTTATTATTATAGATAATTATATCTCTAGTTCCAATATTTAACCCTATAATAGTAGAAAACCTTATAGTAATAGTCTATATAGAGAGACCTTTATTAAAACTAGTTAGAACTTAATATATATAACTAAAAATAACTACTAAAATTATAAGGTCATAGGGTTAAGAACCTTTTTAAACCTCTTAAAAATAGAATAAAACAAAACATTTACTTCAAAATATAAAAACTAGGTATTCTATAATCTATTATTCTTCTATAACTTTTATAATAGAACTAAAATCTCCTCGAAATCTATATAACTATACACAAAAAGATAACTATAAGATAAATATAGAAATATCTAGCTATAACTATTATAATTAAAACTATTAGTATATTAGATTAGGCTTTAATAAAATCATCCTAAATATTATAATTACAAAGTAACTTATAAATATTCAAAAAGAAATCATCTAGCTATCCTATAAACTACTATACTAAACTAATAATATTAGTAACTAAGTATTAATTAGATAATACTTTAATATTAATACCCTACTATAATATTAATTACTAAATACCTTAGAGTATTATAATACTATAATTATAGAAGTTTGAAAACTATCTAGCTATACTAGAAATATCTATATCTATATAAGTATTATTTATATATTAGCTATACTTAATATATTAAAATCATTTACTAATAAGAATAAACTAAGTCTTACTATACTTATATAGAAATTATAAGTTAACTTATATTAGTAATAGAGAACTTTTATATTAGTAGTATACAATCTTATCTTAGGAATAAGTAAAGCTTAGTCAAGATATTAAAATTATAGATATTAAGGTTATAATAAATATTTAAATAGAATACCTATAATTAGTAGTAATTAAATATCTCGAGATGTTGGAATTATATATAGCTATAAAGGTATAAAAATATAATATTATCGCGGAAAGAGTTATTAGTTATNGTTGTTAGTTATTTATTATCTGTGAAAAGGTTAATATAGGGTAGGTATACTAGCTGTTATAGTTATAAGGGGTTTAGTACTAGATTAACTAGGGGCTAGCTATAATAGTTAGCGGGGGTAAGAGGGCTAAAGTTATACTTTAGGGGGTAATATATCTACTAATAGTCGCAGTAAAAAGCAAGCTATTAGCCCCTCCCACAAAATTAAACAATTAACTTAATAACTAATAATATATAACTCAAAACTAGTAGTAAAAAAATACAAGCTTTACTTATACTTACTTTTTAACTTCAAGCATTCATAACAAGATTAGCTATAACCTAATATATAAAAATAAGTAATACTACTCCTATTTTACTTTTACTAATAGTTGTAATAAAAAGAGATAATTATATTAGCAAGCTAGTTTTCCTTATTATTAGAATTACATTTAATAATATAACTACTATAAGTATAAGTAATAAACTTAGAAGGGGTATAGTAGTAAAAGAAGTTATTATTAAAAAAGCTAGATCCAGTAGTAGTAATAGTCGATATAATAATAAATAAAACATAAAAAAGAAACAAAAAAACAGTAAAATAGCAATATCATAATAAGTATAAGACAAGAGTTATATAAGGCTAGAAAAAAGAAAACAAAGCTATATATAGAAAAAAGAAAAAGACTTCTTATAGATTAATAAAAAAGGTATAGTATAAAATTATCTAAGATAAATATAACATAGATTTTATTATTAACAAAGCTATCCAATATTAATAGTAACTAAATTTTCTTATTAATAAGACTATCTAATATTAGTAATACTTAAAGAAGTTATTTTAAATAGATTTTTCTTATTAGTTAAGCTAATTTAGGTAATTAGAAACTATAGTTAGATTATAAAGCTATTAATATTATATATTACTATAATAATAAAGCTATTATAAGCTACGCCTAGCTAGTTAACTCTAGCTTTACCCGAGTCCTGATAGCTATACCTAAGAAGTTAGGTACTAGTAAACTACTAGTAAGCTCCTAGTATTACCTTTAAATAGACTTTTTATACTTTTTATAAAAACTTCTCTTTTACTCTTTAGTTCTAAATAAATAGTATTTATATTCCTTATAGCTAAATTATAGCCTAAACCTAGTTTTTTATATATTTAGAACTTAGACTTATCCCCTATATAAATAATACTAAGTTAAATATAGCTTTTTACTAATTAAGAAAAAATACTAATTAGTAGAATATTACTCCTAAATATAAAAAATATTAAGTTAA
>RYZW01002069.1:0-13603 GCA_004367215.1 Colletotrichum trifolii
TCTTAGATTAGAAACTAAGAAATGTTACTAGAAATAAATAATCTTAAATTTAACTAGAAACTACTAAATAATAACTTATAAAACCTAATCCTAAAGCTACTACTTTAAAATAAACCTCTATGAAATCTTTTTCTTCTAAAAAAAAGTAAATTAGTAGAAAAGTATAAAGAATACTTATTCTAAATAAAAACCTTTAGAGATTTATAATTAGTATAAACTATTTTTTATATAAAGTATTATTCTAATTTCATCTTCTTATATAGCTTTTACTTCTATACTTTTAGTATTAATAAGTAAGACTTAGTCTCTAACTAATATTATTAGTATAAAAATAAATTAAGGAATACCTATATTCTAGTCTTAAACTATACTTATAAAGTATTTAAAAATTATTTAGATATTTTTAAAATCCCCGAAACTAATAAAATAAATATTTTAGCCTAATCCTTTTTATTAAAATCTAACTATTTCTAGTTAAAAAGTAAGAAGGTTAGTAATATATAGAAGTTTACCTATTTTAAATTATAATTATAATAATAAAAAGACTTTAAAGCTAATTTTATTAAGAATAGAAATAGTTTAGAATCTATTACTAGAACTCCTATTACTAAATAACTTTTTCTAATTTAGGTATTTTAACTTATTTAAATTCTTTAGTTTATATTACCCTCCTAGTTAGCTTTAAATAACTATATCCTTAGCCTTTTAGTAATAGTAATAAGTTCCCTAGTTAGTAAGTTTCCTATATTTTAGCTAAGTTCTAGAATATTTAGAGTTTATAGTATACTTTAACTAACCCCTTGAATATTTAGAACTTATGACTATAATTATAGTTCTAGTTTCAAATAGCTATTTTTAATTTAGATTAATATTCCTTTTCTCCTTAGAAATTATAATATTAATTTCTATATATTTATTATAACTTCTTACTCATTTTAAGATTTAAACTTTAAGTTTTTAATACTTAACTAGATAAAAGTTTATTTTAAGAATTTCATTTTTTCCAACTAATTACAAGAGTTCTAAAATATTCTTACTTTTCTATTACTACTATAAAAACTTTTCATTAAAAATAAAGATTACTAGTTTATTTTATTTATATTATTTAAGTAAAGAGGGAAATAGTTTTAAATAGCTTTTTCTATTATTTTAGCTAATCTTAAAAGTATTACTTATAGATCTATAAAATTAGGAAATACTCCAAATTATTTAAATTTTACTTAAGTTAGATTCTTTATAAATCTATTTACTCGTATTATATTTATAAATATATAGACTATTTTAAAATTACTTTTTAAGTATTCCTAGTAAAGCTATATTTATTAAATATCTATATATTAAAGTCTAGTAGATAAGTATTTACTATCTAAGATTTCTAGTTTAATTATCTAGTAATTATTATAATAGATTTTCTAAATATCTCTTAGGTTGAATTTAATATCTTAAAATAGTTTTTCTAGTATTATAGCTTTTTTTAAAATATATTCTAAACTAAGAAGTTCTATTTTAGTTATTAATATAATTATAATATTCTATTAAATAGTTTTTTATTAGATGAGTTTTCTAAATAGAGAAATAATATAATTATAAATTTATGTTTAAGTTTTTTTATAGTTTATAAATAAAGGATTTCTAATAATTAAAAGTATTTAAAGTATCTTATTAGTACCCCCTAAATTTCTAAATTATAATACTAGGACTTTTATTCTATAGAAGTATTAGATTATATGGTTTATAGTATCTATATATATTTAAAAAGGATTTATAAAGTATTTTAAAAATAAAGAATATATAAATAAGATATCTAGTTATACTATAATAGAAATATAAAGAATTAAACTAATTTTTATCTAGTATTTATAAATCTCTTTAAATATAACTTAACTANTTTAAATAGAATTTTATTAGGATTTACTATAAAGATTACTACTAGAAATAGTATTATTAGAGTTAAGTTATAGTTAAGATTAAAGTACTTAGTGATCTTAGTAATATATGTATTATAAACTAAGTAAATTTTATAATACTTATAGTCCTAAACTATTCAAACCCCTAAGAAATATTTAATAAAACTTTATTCCTTAAGTTTATAAGCCCTCTTAATACTTTTAATAATTTCATAAAGTTCTTTTTTAATTAACTTATAATATATAAAAAGAATATTATCTATATAAAATAAGAGAAAAATTGTTAAACTCTCGTTTTTAAATAGATAAAACTCTTCTAGGTATAACTAGAAACCTAATAACTTAAAAGTAATATAAAAGATCTTATACTAAAGAATAAGTATATTTTAAAACTTATAAAAAATATATTTAAGTTTCGTATAATACCCTATAACTTTAAATCTATCTAGTAGTTCGATAGTTATTAGAAATCTATCAAGATCCCTTATTATATCAAGAAATATACTAATAATATTAAACTAGTAAACTTTAAGGTTAAATTATACTATAATTACTATAACTACCTGAAATATTCAAGTAACTAGAGTTACTATATATATAGTCTATAATAAATTAACTAGCTATATATCCCTATATATATAAATCCTTACTTTATACTATTCTAAAAAACTATCTATATCTATTTTATAAATAAAAACCTATTTAAGAACAAAAAGCTTATTTCTAGTATCCTAGTAATCTATTTCTCACTAGGTACTTTTCTCTTTTAACTTTATAATCTTAATTCTTATTATTTTAATAAAAGAACTTTATAGTAATTCTAGTAAATTAGTAATATCTTTCTAAATCTTTAGTAATACTACTAGTTAATTAAAATATATTTAAATTTTAATAGAAAGATCTTTCTTCTTTAATACTATATTTTAAATAATAAAAAAAACTATTAAAAAATTAAGATTAGGCTTATCTAGTTTTTACTACTAATTAAGTAAATAAGTATTAGTAAAACTATTCTATTTATACTTTATAAAGTATAAAATATTACTATTATATTCTTTTAAGAGTATTATATAGTTATTAATAGTAATCTCTAGTTCTAAATACTATTATTATCTATTCTTATACTATTAGCTTAATTCCTAAGTAGTTAAAAATCCTAACCTAATTAGTTAAAATCTAAGATTATATTTTAATCTATCTTAAGTTAGCTAAATTAGAATTCTAAAATAATTATTTCTATTTTTAGTTAAAATAAGTATCTTTTCTTAGCTAGCCGGATCTTGTATTTTAAATATACTATCTAGTTTTCTAACTATTAATATACTTCCTAAATTCTAATTTTTACCTAAAGTTATTATATCTAGTTGTTCCTAATTAGAAACCTAGACTAATAAGTATTTTTTCTTAACTAACTAGATTCTTTATTTTAAGTATATTATCTAGTTCTCTAATTATTAGTATATTTCCTAAATTCTAATTTTTACTTAGGGTTATTATATCTAGTTACTCTTAATTAGAAACCTAGACTAGTTTTATTAATTTAAGTATTAGGTTAAGTATTATTAAACTTTTCTTATTAGTTTTAAAAATTAATTCTAAACTTAGCTTAATATTTTAGGCTATTTCTAGTACTAATAGGATAACTAATAGAAGAGAAGTCTTTTTACTAAGTATTTTTATTACTCTAAAATCTCTAAATATCTTAAAAAATAAAATCTTCTTCTTCTTTAGTAATTAACTTAACTAGTAGTTTTAGAACTTCTTTTATAAGTATTTTATATAAATCTTATTTTAAATAAGATCCTATCCCGTTAAATTTAATATTTTAAATAATAATAACTCTCTAAAAAATAAAAATCTAGATCTTATATAAGTTATAAGTATTTAGAATATAGTTTACTAAGTATTTAATATATCTTTTTAATTCAACTTTAAATAACCTTTTTGAAATACTTTATTTATAGTTTTTCTTAAATAGGTATATTTAATAACTATAAGTATAAATCTATTCCTAGTAAAGTTATAAATCTTAATAAAAGCTTAGAATATACTCTAGTACTTACTAATAAAAATACTACTTATACTAGGTTTCTTTAACTTTATATAGTAATCTCTAGTTATTTCGAATATTTAGAGATATATTATATAGTATAGGTACTATTTCAATTAATNAATCGACTCTACTTATAGTTTAAGTAGTAGTCTTATAGTTTCTTGTATTTTTATATTTTAAGTAATTAGTTCTTTTCTAGTATACTTACTTACTCTAACTAGCTTTTTAGTATAAGAGGGAAATAACTTAAGATTAATCCTTTACTTTATTATTTATCTCTAGTAACTAGTTTCTCTATTAATTACTATTACTACTCTTTTAATATTTTATTAAATCTTATAAATTAAAAAGCTTCTCTATCTCTTTACTTATTTTTCGAATATTAATAGTACTGAAGAAACTAAATTATAAGTTTTATTAAATAATACGAATAAAAAGAAAAAGCCTGAAACCTTATCTTTAATAATAAGAGTCTAGGAGTTACCTATATATATCCTAGGGAAATCAAATAGATCCTAAGTAATATAATAAAATAAGTAAACTAAATATAACTCTAAAACCTATCTAGAAATAACCTATTAAAAATAAACTATTATATAATATAAATAGTCTAATTACTTTAGTCTTATAATCTTTATTTCTTAAATATTAAAAATTAAATACTTAAGAATAATCTATCCTAGATATCTTACTTAAAAATACTATATATAAGTATTATTAAACCTTAACTCTTAGAAAACTATTTTAAAGTATAGTTAAAAAATAGAATACTTAGTAATTCTAAGATAATACTAGAAATACTTAAATAGATTATAAAATAGTTCAAAATAAGCTTATATTCGAGGAAAATAAAGTTATACTTTCTAATTAACTATCTTATAATAATAGAATACTTAATTAGACTAAACCTAAAAATATAATCTAGTTCTATATACTAGATCTTAGTCTTATTAAAAAATAGACCTTCTAAGATAATATTAGTATAGAAGTTTTTAATATAAGTAATATTATCTAATATTAAATTAAATATATTCTTCTTTTTTAGACTATTAAGGATATTCTTAATAACTTTCTTATTTTATCTAATTATAGGAAAGTTAGCTAAACTATATTAAACTAAATCTATTCTTTTACTAAACTTATAAAATCCTTTTTTAAAAAAGTCTATTAAATTAGTAATATAGACTACTTTATAGCTATTAATAATAGTACCCCTTAAAAGTATATAAAGTTTTTAAATAATTAAGAAAACTCCTAAGAGAACTTTAAATAACTTTTTAAAGAAAATAAAATTAATACTAATATATATTAAATTAGAAAAGTAGTTATTACTAGATTTACTAGTTAAGGGAGCTAATTTAACTTTTATAGTATCTAAAGGAAATTCCTTAGCTTTACTAGTATATTTCTTAGTATTTAACTAACTTTTCTTAGCTAATTTCTATTATAAAATATAAAGCTTAGAATTATTAACTTTATTTATAATATTATTTTAAGTAATAATACATATCTAAATATTAGGGAATCTAGTATATAAACTAGTAATAGTATACTTAATATATTTATAGTTTTCTAGAGGGTATAAGTAGCTCTTATAATTATATAAGTATTTTAGTTTAACTTAAATTATATCTAACTTTTCTATAGAAATAATTAAAATAACTAGTATTTTACTATAATTCTTTAATAAACTCTCTTTAGTATAAAATAAAGTAATAAAGATCTCTCTATATTTAGCTAAAGTCTTAACTTTGAAATTTAGAGTTTCTCTCGAGATAATATCCTAATACTAAATTATAGCTTAACTAAGTAAAATATATTAAATAAATACTTAAAACCACTTCTTAATTATAAGGATTTCCTAGATTTCTAAGATATTATATATAATTACTTAGAAGTAAATAGTATACTACTTATTATACTATACTAAACTAGAAATATTTAAATTAGTTTTCTCGAGGATTTTCTTATATTTAACCCTAACTTATTACTATATAACTAAATTATTCTAAGTATATTAATATTTTAGAACTTTTAGGAAAACTTAAAAGGATATATTTATTTTATTAAGAAGTTCTATTTAAATAAATATTAGGAAACTATTATTAATAATAGTATTAACTTATATCTAAATTATATTATAATATTTCTTAGTTTCTTTATAGTTAAATTCTTAAATTATTTAAGATTTAAGATTTACTAAATAATAGTTAAAAACTTTTAAAGTAATAAAAATATAAAAAGTAGTATTTTTAGTTTTCTTTTAAATAGTATTCTCTTATTTAAACTATTTATTAAATTTAAGTAATTTAAGTATTTTTAAGATATTAAAAAGAGGTTTAGTATCTAGATTAATATATTACTATATATCTTAGCTAATTATATAGAAATAAAATATAATATACTAATAGTTAAAATTAGAACTATTAGATAATTTAACTATTATATTAAAGCTACTAATAATTAAGTATATTATTTTTAAATAATAAATTAAAGAATTAATAAGATAAATTAAAAAGGATTTCTTTTGTATTTATTAATTATAAATAGTTTAGAGATTATTAAATATAACTAGGCTTATAATTATAATAAATAAATAATATAGTATATAGTCTAAAAATAGGTTATTAAAGGTATATTTTCTTCTAATTAGAGTGAAGTATCTAAATACGTTTAAATAGAATAATAAATATTTTATATAAATTACTAGAATCGAATAGTAGTTAGTAGAATTATATAGTAGCTTTAGTACTATACGTATTCTTACAAGATATTAATTTTAGTCTTAAGAATATTATATAGGTGTTTACTATATTTTATACTTTCATTATATAATTTTATAAAATCTATAGTATATTTAGTAGACGAGTTTTTGAATAGGGGAGTAGGGGAAGTATAAGAGTAATATTTAAGAGGGGGGTATTATATATTACTATTATCTCGGCGTATCTCCTACTAGTAAGAAATCTTTACGCTATATTACTCGGGGATTAGTAGTCCTACTAATAGTAGTAGAAGTAATATACTATATATAAGTAGTAGTAGAAGTTATATACTATATATAGGGGGTAGAGGAGGCTAGGTATCTTACGCGAGGTTTTTAGATATTAACTAGGCTTTAACTATAAGTATTACAGTTTTAGCTTCAGGTTTAATAATACGGGAAAATATTACGAGGTTAGTTATATCGAGGAAGTTCTTAATCTTTTTAAAATAATTTTTAAAGTTTAACCTAAAGCTTAAGAGATACTTTTTAGTTTTATTAAGTTCCTTAAGAGTCTAGTATTTAAAATACTCGGATTAGGTAAGTTTATATAGTATACTATAGATCCTTTCTCCTATTATCTTAATTTTTACCTTATAGTTAATAAAGTAGTCTTGAAGGTATTAGATTATAGAATTATCAATAAGTTCTTATATTAATAGAAGCTATTTATTAAAATCTATCTTAAAGTAGTTAAAAAGCTTATAGTTATAGATTTTTATAAACTCGTATTAATAGATATAAAATACTATTAGAGTAGTAATTTCGTTAGTATTTATTAGTATAAGGTTTTTATAGTTAAGTTTGATAATTTATCTAAAAAGATCTAGATTAGTATATTTTTAAGTTTTACTAGGATTGAGTATTCGGTATTTATAGTTACCTAAATTATTAGTATACTAGGGTTTACTTTAGTATATAATTCAGGGTATAGTTTAGATATCTTAATAGGGGGATAAAGGGTTTTTCGAAAAGGGAATAATTTTTAAGAAGGTATAGGGGTTTCAAGATATTCTATAGGTCTTTTAAGTATAAGAAGTATAAGATACTATAAATCTCATATACTATAATACTTAGTAATACTTTGAAAAGTAGTTATATTTACTGAATACTTTCTAGTATACGTTAAAGGGTATTGTTTTCGTGAAATTTATTTTTTTAGTATTTTGTAGAGGGAAGTTAGTATATTAACTTAGAAGTACTTTACTAGGGATAAAGGTAAAGTAATGTTTATGAGGTATCTAAGTTAATACTTATAATCTTTCGCCNCTACGGCGGGCAAGCGCGACTGGTAAGCATATATATGCTTTCCGGTTACGTAAACCATATGGCAACCACTACTAGCTGTCGGTACCTGCCGCTGCTACTATTAATAGCTAGTAACTATTAACGGCAGCTAGTAATAGGCGCCGCCGGCTAGCTAGTATCTAGTATTACGTAATTATAATCCCTAAAGAGTAACTATAATAGATATAGGTCTATACTTTCCCTTTATAATATACCTCCTATATTTATCAGCTATTATATTAACTAACCATATCTTACTACCTGAGGTTTTCTCTATATAAACAGTTCCTTAGTACTAGTAGTATCTATAGGGTAAATAAGGCAAGAGCTAATAACTAAGTATAACTACCTTTAAAGGGTCCCGGAGAGGCATATNACTAGTTAAGATACTTAGAATTATAGCGAGAAGAGGAATTTTGAGATATCAGGGACGTTAAAGGCTTTATACCTAAGATACCCCCTAGTAAATAAGAAGTACTTGAACTACTTAAAAATAATACTACTCTTCTTATTATAGGGGTAGAAATTTAATAAGAGTAATAGGGTTATTTAGAGGGTTTTTTACGAGATATAAATAAAGTATTAATAGTATTATTTAAAAGGCTAGTTTATAAGTAATACTTTCGAGGCTAGAGGGGTATGTTAGGAATAATATATTTAAGTAGTAGAGTTTTCGCTAGAAGAATTCTTAGCTATAGCGCTGTTTCTACGGGTCTCGCTTTACTTTAACTGGATAAAATAGGACTATACGCGTTATGCTTAGCTATGTTTAGTTATATATAATATATACTAGATTTTGCCTCCTAATTATATATAATACCTACGGCGGGTAAGTATAACTAGTAGCTATATGCTTTCCGATTGCGTAAACTAATTATAGTAACCACTACTAGCTGTCGGCACCTACCGTTAGCTATTAACAGCTAGTAACTATTAACGGCTAGCGACAGGTATACTACTAGCTAGCTAGTATCTAGTATTATATAACTATGATCCTTAAAGAGTAACTACGACGGATAGGCTTATACCTTCCCCATTTGTTACCTATCGTATTAACTAACTATGTCTTACTACCTGAGGTTTTCTCTATTTAAACGGTTCCTTAGAACTAGTATTATCTATAGAGTTTATAAGGTAAGAGCCGACTACTAGGTACAGCTTCCTTTACAGGGTCCCCTGAGAAGTATGTGACTTTAAATAGATCAGAGACCTTCAATTCAACCCTATATTATTAATTTAGTTCCTAAGTAGTTAAAGATCCTAATTTAGTTAGTTAAAATCTAGAGTTATATTTTAATCTATTTTAAGTTAGCTAAATAAAAGTTTTAAAGTAGTTATTTCTATTCTTAGTTAAAGCAGGTATTTCTTCTTAGCTAATTAGATCTTTAATTCTAAGTATACTATTTAGTTCTCTAGCTATTAGTATTATTCCTAAACTCTTATTTTTATTTAGGGTTATTATATCTAGTTATTATTAATTAGAAACCTAAACTAGCTTTATTAGTTTAAGTATTAGTTTAAGTATAATTAAGTTTCTTTTATTAGTTTTAGAGACTAATTCTAGGTTTAATCTGATATCTTAGGTTATTCCTAGTATTAATAGGATAGTTAGTAAAAAAGAAATCTTTTTATTAGGTATTTTTACTATTTTAAATTCTCTAAGTATTTTAAGAATAAAGTCTTTTTCTTCTTTAATAATTAACTTAACTAGTAGTTTCATAATTTCTTTTAAAAATACTTCGCGTGAGTTTTGTTTTAAATAAAATCTTATTTTATTAAATTTAATATTCTAGGTAATAATAATTTTCTAAAAAGTAAAGATCTAGATTTTATATACGTTCTAGGTATTTAGAATATAGTTTACTAGATATCTGATATATTTCTTTAGTTTAATTTTGAATAATCTTTCTAAAATACCTTATTTATAGTATTTCCTAAGTAGGTATACTTAATAATTATAGGTATAAATCTATTTTTAGTAAAGTTATAAATTTTAATAAAGATTTAGAGTATATTCTAGTATATATTAATAAAAATATTACTTGTATTAGGCTTCTTTAACTTTATATAGTGATTTCTAGTTATTTTGAATATTTAGAGATATATTATATAATATAGCTATTACTTGAATTAATTCTATTTATAGTTTAGGTAGTAATCTTATAGTTTCTTTTATTTTTATATTTTAGGTAATCAGCTTTTTTCTAGTATGTTTATTTATTTTAACTAGTTTTTTTGTATAAGAGAGAAATAGTTTAAGATTAATTTTTTACTTTGTTATTTATTTCTAGTAATTAGTTTCTCGATTAATTTTTATTACTATTGTTTTAATATTTTGTTCAATCTTATAGATTAAAACGTTTCTCTGTTTTTGTATTTAGTTTTTTGAATATTGATAATATTTAAAAGATTGAATTATAGGTTTTATTAAGTAATATAAATAGAAAGAGTGGACTTGAAAATTTATCTTTAATGATAAAAGTTTAGGAGTTACTTATATATATTTTAGCCCGCTTAACGTAGTAGTTTAACGTCTAGCTAGCTCTTACTATTATAGTAAGAGTAGTAGGTTTGGATCCTACGGCGGGTAAGTATAACTAGTAGGTATATATATACTTTCTAGTTATATAAACTATATAATAACTACTATTAGTTATCGCTAGTTCCTATTAATAGCTATTAATAGCTAGCGACTATTAATAGCTAGTAATAGGCGCCGCTAACTAGCTAGTATTTAGTATTACGTAACTATAATCTTTAAAGAGTAATTATAATAGATAAGCCTATACTTTCCCTATTTATTACTAATCGTATTAACTAACTATGTCTTACTACTTAAGGTTTTCTCTATATAATAGTTCCTTAGAACTAGTTATATTTATAAGGTTTAATATACTAGGTATAGCTACTTTTAAAGGGACCCCGAGAGGTATATAACTTAAAATAGATCAGAGACCTTTAATATAACTAATATATATTTTAGAGAAGTTAAATAGATTTTAGGTAATATAATAAAATAAGTAAATTAAATATAACTCTAAAGTTTATCTAGAGATAATTTATGAAGAATAAGCTATTATATAATATAAGTAATCTAATTATCTTAGTTTTATCATCTTTACCTCTTAAGTATTAAAGATTAAACATTTAAAACTAATCTATTTTAGATATTCTATTTAAAGGTATTATATATAAGTATTATTAGATTTTAGTTCTAGGAGAATTATCTTAAAATATAGTTAAGAGAATAGAATATTTAGTAATTCTAAGATAATACTAGAAGTATTTGAATAGACTATAAAGTAGTTTAAAATAAGTTTATATTTATTAAGGTTATACTTTTTAAATACCTCTTTTATAATAATAGAGTATTTAATTAGGCTAAACTTAAAAGTATAGTCTAGTATTATATATTAGGTTTTAGTTTTATTAAAAAATAATATTTCTAAGATAATATTAGTATAGAAGTTTTTAACATACGTAAAATTATTTAATATTAAATTAAGAAAATTTTCTTCTTTGAGACTATTAAAAATATTGTCAATAATTCTCTTACTTTATTTAATTATAGAAAGATTAGCTAAACTATATTGAATTAAATCTATTTGTTTATTAAACTTAAAAGATGTTTTCTTGAAAAAGTCTATTAAATTAGTAATATAGATTACTTTATAGCTATTAAAAACTATACTCCTCGAAAGTATATAAAAATGTTAAGTAGTTGAGAAGATTCTTAGGAAAGCTTTAGATAATGGTTTAAAAGGAATAAAATTAATATTAATATATATTAAATAAGAAAAGTAATTAGTATTATATAACTTATTATCTAAAAATACTAATTTAGTTTTTAGGGTATTTAAAGGTTTTTTAGTTTTACTAATATATTTTTCAATATTTTGTTATCCTTTCTTAGTAAACGTCTATTATAAAGTATAGAGTTTAGAGTTATTTATTTTATTAATTATACTATTTTAAATAGTAATAAATATCTAAATATTAAGGAACCTAGTATATAAATTAGTAATAGTATATTTAATATACTTATAATTTTCTAGAAAGTATAAGTAATTCCTAAAATTATATATATATTTCGTTTTAGCTTAAATTATATCTAATTTTCCAATAAGAATAGCTAATATAGCTAGTATTTTACTATAACTCTTAGTTAATCTTTTATTAGTATAAGATATAGTTATAAAGATTTCTCTATATTTAACTAGAATCTTAATATTAAGGTTTAGAATTTCTCTCTTAAGGACTTTCTAATACTAAATTATAGCTTAATTAAGTAAAATATATTAAATAAGTATTTAAAACTACTTTTTAATTATAAGAATTCCTTATATTTCTAGGATATTATATATAATTATTTAGAAGTAGAAAATATATATTACTTACTATACTATATTAGACTAGAAATATTTAAATTAGTTTTCTCGAGGAGGTTTTTATATTTAATTCTAATTTATTATTATATAATGAAATTATTCTAAATATATTAATATTTTAGAATATTTAGGAGAGATTAAAAAATTATATTATTTTTATTAAAAAGTTCTATTTAAATAAGTATTAGAAAATTATTATTAATAGTAATAGTAACTTATATCTAAATTATATTATAATATTTCTTTATTTATTTATAATTAGATTCTTAGATTATTTAAAATTTAAAATCTACTAAATAATAATTAAAAACCCCTAGAGTAATAGGAATATAAGAAATAGTATTTTTAGTTTACTCTTAAGTAATATTCTCTTCGCTAAACTACTTATTAAATTTAGATCGTAAAAGTATTTTTAAGATATTAAAAATAAATTTAATATCTAGATTAATATATTACTAGATATTTTAGCTAGTTATAAAGAAATATAGTATAATATACTAATAGTTAAAATTAGAGCTATTAGATAGTTTTACTATTATATTAAAGTTATTAGTAGTTAAATATATTATTTCTAAATTATAAATTAAAGAACTAATAAAATAGATTAAAAGGATTTCTTTTATATTTCTTAATTATAAGTAGTTTAGAGATAATTAAATATAATTAGGTTTATAACTATAATAAATAAATAATATAGTATATAGTCTAAAAATAAATTATCAAAAAGTATTTTTTTAACTAGAATGAAATATTTAAATATGTATAAATAGACTAGTTATATCTTATATAAACTACCTAAGTTGTATAGTAACTAGCAGAGTTATATAGTAACCTTAGTACTATACGTATTCGTATAATAGTTCTATTATATTCTATAACTCTACTAATTATACTTTTAAGTATAATACTACTACTAGTAGTCCTTTATTATAAATAGTATAGTTCTACTAAACTAATATAAGTTTAACTAGAGAATAAATAACTAGTTATAATATACTATCCCTATTTTGCTATAAGAAATAACTATTTAATATTACTCCTAAGTATTTTATTTTTACTACTATATACTACTCTAAATCCTATTAAACTATAACTAGTTCTGAGATAAATATAAATTTAAGCTTTTTAAATACTTATTAGTATATTATATCTTAGCGAAATAATACCTTTTTCTATATTAGCTATATAAAAACCTCTATTAAAC
>RYZW01002070.1:0-10540 GCA_004367215.1 Colletotrichum trifolii
TACCTCCTATATAGTATCCACGAATCCCTTCTATTTAACGAGGACTTACTATTACTACTTTCTACTTACCTAGTACTACCTTACTACTAGTATATCCTTAACCTCCTACTCTACTTCACTATTATTATTAATTATAAGTAGTAGTTATAAGTCTATAACTTCTTAGCTAGGTAAGGGGGTTACTAGCTACCCTCTAGAGTAGATTAATGTGAAATTTAAAGTAAACTATCCCTAGTATATTTAACTTAATAATATATANACTTAGAATAAACTATCCCTAGTATATTTAACTTAATAATATATAATATTATAATCCTTATAACTTTATACTTATAATATAACTAGTCTAGCTTCTTACTTAGCTATAGTAATTTATAATTTATAATATTTAACTATACTTTATCGCTTATTTAATATTTATCTATAAAATACTAATACTAATTAGCTAAAACTTTATTTTACTACTAAACTACTATAGTCTTAGCTTAGATAAATCTTATAATATCTTTTATTTTTTTAACTAGTAGCTAAGTAGTAGTTTCCCCTTTAGATATTACTTTTCTTATATTTTTAATAGTAAGTATAGGATTAATATAATAGCTATATTTTATAAAGAATAGTATAGTTTTAATATTTAAGTTATATTTATTCTATAAAATAAGTTATATAATAAATAATAAGTCCCCCTAGTTATCCTAGGACTAATATATATATACTTATAGTATAGTTTAAATCTCCTAATTCTAGTATTCTATTTTTCTATTAGTTTAAAAGTAGTAGCTAGTACTAAATAGTTATATTACCCCTATTAAATAGTAAAACTCCCTCTAAAACCTATTTACCTAATTTAAATTATAATTATTAATAATAAACTATAATATCCTATAAAACTTATAGTAATAACTAAAAAACNACTAATAATAGACTGTAATATTCTATAAAACCTATAGTAATAACTAAAAAACTACTAGGTATATACTTTAGCCTCTATAATATCTATCTTTTTAAATATTACTAATTTACTTAGTTTATTAATAATAACTTAAAAGTACTAGTTATATTTCTTTCTAGTTAATAGGAGATTAGTAATAAAATCTATTAATAGATTAGAATATAACTAGTTAAGTACTAGGAGGGGTTTTAAGAAACCCTTTTTACTTATTTCTAGATATATATATTACTATAGATATTATAGTTCTATATAAATCTCTTTATAATTTATAACTAGCTTAGCTAGAAAAACTTCTTATTTATAATTTTAAATATATTATTCTTCTTTAAATAACTAGTAATAGTAGAATTATATAATTTTTAAACTAACTTTATTTTTAGTTTATTAGAAAAGCTCTCTTTATTATTCTTTCTAAATATTAATATCTTTTCTTAAGATATTAAATATTTAAAACTATCTAATTAATCTTTAAAAACCTAAGCTTTTAAATATAAATTAGGGGGGAAGTTATATTCTTTTTACTAGATAGCTATTTCAGCTTTTTAGAATATTATATTTTTCTTTATTATATAAATCTAAAGTTTTTTAAAGTTAGGTTTCCTATTAAAAACTAATAGTTCTTTTAACTTAATTTTCTTTACTTAAAAATTACTAAGTTATATATTATTAAGGATAATTTAAATTACTTATCTTTATAGTCTCTTATTATTTTATCATATAAGTATATTTTATTTAAATTTCAATAATATATCTAGGACTACTATTTAAAACCTTAAGTAATATTTAATATAGAAATTAAACTAGGATAACTCTTTTATTTATTAGTTCTATTTCTTAGTAAGCTATTATTTCTTTATAAAATACTTAAGACTTTTATAGTCTAAAAAGACTCTGAATTACTTAATAGTTAAAAACTTAGTTTTCTAGACTTATAAGTATATTAATACTACTAATACCTCTTTATTATAAATTAAGTAGTTATATTCTANTAGTTTTCTAAACTTATAAGTATATTAATATTACTAGTAACTCCTTATTATAAATTAAATAGTTATATCTTATAGGGGATAGTTATTAAGAGTAGAAAACTACTAGGTAAACTATACTTATACTATTTTCTTAAATTAGAATTCCCCCTAGTATAAACCTAGAATAATTAATCTCTATAGTAGTAATAGCTTTAGGGTTAAATATATAGAATACTAGTTCTTCTATAAAGAAATATTTAAATTTAGTAAAAATAGCTTCTTACTCTATTCCTTACTAAAAAAGAAGTCTTTCTAAATTAACTAGGTTAATAGTTCTATAATCTTATTATACCTAAGGATAAAATCCTTATAATAATTATAAAACCTTAAAAAACTTTAAGTTTTTTTTATAGACCTAGGGAAAAGTTAATCCCTAATTATAACTAACTTTAAAAAGTTATAAGAAATACTTTTCCCTACTATTAAGATAAACCTTATATATTTTATTATTACTACTAAAAACTTATATTTCTTTAGATCTAGAGATAATTAAGTATTAGTAAAATAATAGACTATTTTCTATACTTAAGGTTTATAATCTTCTCTAAACTTAATAGTATAGATTAGGATATTATTAATATATACTATAATAAAATTATTTAGGAATTTANAAACTTTATAGTTTTTCTTTAACTTAATAGTATAAATTAGGATATTATTAATATATATTATAATAAAATTATCTAGGAACTTATATAATATCTTATTAATATACTACTAGAATATTACTAAAGCCTTAGTAAACTTAAAAGGGTAAATAATCTACTTAAAAAAGCTATACTAAATATAAAATACTATTTTTTCCTAGTTTTTATCTTTAATCCGTATCTTATAAAANTATAATAATATTAAGCTTTATGAACTAGTAAGTATTAGTAACCCTATAGAGGGTTTCTAATATAAGAAATAATAGGTATCTATCCTTCTTTATAATTATATTTAAGGCTTTATAGTTTATATAGAACTTAATACTTCTACTAGGTTTCCTGATAAAGAGGATAGGTACCCTAGTAGCTAATTTATTAGTTTTAATAAATTCCTTATTAAAAAGATTTTCTAGTATCTTCTTAAGTACTAGTAGCTCTTGTTATAATATATTATAGAAGGGGCTTTAGGGTAGGGGGGGATTATTCTTATTTTTATTAAGTATTAATAGGATTGTATAATCTAATAACCCCTTATTAGTAGGTACCTAGTAGGTTTTTTCTAGGTTAAATAGGTCTGGGAATTCTTTAAGTATACTCGCTAGGATATACTTCTTTGGATTAACTAGAACTTTTAATACTAGGGTTTTTTTAATATCTTTAAGGCTGATGGATATTACCTAGTAGGTTTTTGTTACTGAGCCTCGCGTCTTAGTAATCCTCCTATATATAATTGAAAAGGAGTTTATATTTAAAAGGTATATTAACTGAATCTCCTAAATCCTAGTAGGTTTTTCCTAGTATTCTAAGTATACTATAACTTTTCCTTTACTATACTTTATCTACTAGGTACTGGCGTTATATATAATATAGTTATCTTCTATCTAAAGTCATTTTAGGTATAATTTTAGTAATAGCCCTTTTATGATATAGGTATAGATCTCTTATATATACCCTCTTATCTCTAGGGATAACTTAGTAACCCCTAGGGTATTACTAGGTAATAGTCTATCTTTAGTATAACCCTTTATCTTCCTCTTTATTATATTAATAAGTAATAGGCGTAACCTTTTCACGAGGGATATATTAATAATAGTATAAATATTATAAATAGTATCTACTAGAGTATTAATAGTATAGCTTCTATTAATTCTTATCTAGATAGTAGCTAATTACCTACTACTTTCCTATTTCCGCTATTTCTTCTATTCCTGAGATTCCGCTTTTATAAGCTCTAATACCTAATTTTATATTAGAGTTACTCTTTTCCTATATCCTCTTCCTTATTAGGGGGGGAACTAGTATTATTTTCTAAGTCTTTTAGTTTCTAGGGTTCTATTTTAGTAACTTTTAGTCTTTTCTTTTTCTTCTTTACTATATTAGTATGAGTATAATTCTTAGTAATATAGCCTTTTTTGTAGTAATTATAGTACTTGTGTATATCTTTCTATAGCGGGGGAGCTTTTTTAGTAGAGCTCGCGGAACTAGAAGACCTGTAGTAGTAGTGCTACTTATATGTAGCCCTAGTTATTATTATATCCCTATCCTAATTTTTTAATATGGGGGGATAAGTAGTAAGGGCCTACTAGGTTAGTAGTGCTTTTATATACTTTATCTTCTAAGTAATATCCTATATTTTTAAAAACTACTAGCTATAAATAGTAAGGAACTTAATTATAATAAAAAGTTTTTTTAAATAAAGGATTAGTATAGTTTCTAGTAAAGAGATCTAGACTATATTAAGTTAGTTATAGTTTCTAGTATTTATAAGGACTTTTTTGAATTATAGGAGAAAGGTAGTAAGCTTCTTAGTATCCTTCTAGTAGAGGGATTATAGCTAAGTAATAGCTTAGGACTAGATATTAAGATCTAAGTAAGTATAATTTAAGTATATTATAAAGTCTNTATATTATAAAATCTTAGGGATCTTAGTTTTCCCTTAATTTTCTAATTATAAAGAAAGTTTCTACTATTTATTAAATTTTAAAGTTTAAATAAGAGTAAACTAAATATTACTTCTATTTATCTATTTTAAAAAAGTCCTGATTAATCTTTAATTTTCCCCTTATCTAGTAAACTTAAATACTATACTCCTTTCTTTTACTTAAAAATTTATTAGAGAAAAGAAAAGGTTTCTTTTAAAAAATAGAAACTATATAAGTAAACTTTAGGGGGGTAGTAGTAATATTAAGGGAAAGTTCTAACTCTTTCTCTACTAACCTAATAGTTAATACTATAATTTTCTTATAAAATAAAGTAATAATTATACTTAGATATTATTATAGTAACTTTTCTATAATATTACTAGTTATAAAAGTCTCTTAGGGGGTATTAGTTTTTTCTATCTTATAATAATAATTAGCTTCAGTACCTAGTTATAAATCTTTATTAGGAGCTATACTCTATTAATAATATCTTAGGGATTATAGCTAGTAGGGAGTAGTATTCTACCCTAATCCTTCTATTTAATAAAAAGCTATATTTAACTTAATATTTCTTATACTTAAAAATAACGTTTTACTAATTAGTATTTTTTCTTANTCTACTAATTAGTATTTCTTCTTAACTAGTAGGGAGCTGCGCTTAACCTAGTATTACTTATATAGGGGATAAATCTAAGTTCTAAATATACGAAGGGCTAAGCCTAAACTATAATTTAGCTATAAAAAGTATAAATACTATTTATTTAGAACTAAGGAGTAAAAGAGAGGTTCTCGTAAAAGGCGTAAAAAGTCTATTTAAGGGTAGTACTAAGAACTTACTAGTAGCCTACTAGTACCTAACTTCTTAGGTATAGTTATCGGGACTTAGGTAGAGCTAGAGTCAACTAGCTAGGTATAACCTGTAATAGTATAATAGAGAAAACTCTAGCTTATATATAGTATAGGATATTAAATTTAAAATAATAGTTATAAAAGATATTAACTTTACTCTTAAGAATATTATATAAATTTCTACTATACTTTATACTTTTATTATATAATTTTATAAAGTCTATAATATACTTAATAAATAGGTTTTTAAATAGAAGAATAAAAGAAATATAAGAGTAATATTTAAGAGTAAGATACTATATATTACTATTATCTTAATATACCTCTTACTAGTAAGGGGTCTCTATACTATTCTCCTAGTAGTAGGAGTTTACTATACTATATTACCTAGGGAGTAGTAAGCTTAGAAATCACCTATAGGTACCTAGCTAGGTAATACTTTTTAGAACCTATAGGTAGTAGTAGGTACCTATTAGGTCTATAAGTAGGATATAGGTATAAGTAAAAAAGTAATATTACTTATAAGTAATAATAGGTTACCTATAACTACCTATTTTATAGATTAGGTAATACTAGGTTACCTAGTATTACCTATAGAAATACTTTTGAAAAATAAGAAGAAGAAATTTATCTTAGAATAGGAAGTAAAATAATAGCTAGGATAATAGTAATTACTATAGTCTACATAGAGATAAATATAAATAATTACTACAAAAGTTACTAGCTAGCTATTTTAAAGGTTATAGTTTTTTTTCTTTTCTCTAATCTTATTTAACCTTAAAAACTCTTACTATTACTATAGTAAGATATTTCAGAAAAAAGCTTAATAGAATTATCTCCTAATAGAGTATTCTTAAGGTTTAATAAAGGAGAGAAGTCTAGAAAAGGAGTAAAGTTCCTCTTAGAAGCTTAAGTACTAAATTAACTAAACTTATTATTATTATTAAGGTTATTACCTTTAACTATATTTCTATTAAAAATAATACTAACTCTATCTTTATAAATATTTTTCTCGGGGAAAATTTCAATTAAGGAATTAATAAGTAACTAATAAGTATAAAAGTAATTTTTCACTTTTATTTTATCTAAAAGAGAACTATAGTTAANAAAAAAACTATAGTTAAAAATAGTATAGATAGTATACTAGTATTCTTTAGCTACCTTAATAGCTTTATCCTCTTTATTAAGTATTTCTTCTAATTAGAATAAGATAGCTAAGTCTTTTTTAACTACTTAACCTTAATAGTAAAGAGTTTAAAAATTATCTTAGCTAAGAGGTTAAATTAGGAATAGTAGTAAATATTATATACTAAGCTGAATAAATATTTAAGAAGAATAGAAGTTATTTAAATATAGAGATAATCTATAGCTATAGTATAAATACCCTTAAACTAGGGATAGCTATAATCTAGTCTTAACTAAAAAGCTTAAGCTATTTTACTAGTAAGTATAACTATAATAGTAATTAGAAGTATTCTAAGAATTTAATAAATAAAATAAATATACCTATATTAAAGTATTTATTATAAATATCCTAGGCTTACTATATTTTTAATTAAGAATCCTATAGATATTTAGTATATATAATTACTATAATAAATTACTATAAATATTTTTTTTATTAAACTACTAGACTATATTACTTATATAAGGCTAAATAAACTTTAAAGTTAAATACTAATAGTTTATTAGATAATTTACTAGGCTTTTGAATAGTATTAGTTAGTATAAACTTTGATAAAATCTTATTCAAATCGTTATTAAAGAATTTTAGTATTTATAAAAAGTCTAAGAGTTTAATTAAAGTTAAACTAAATATCTTATATCTAGGAGACTAAGGTACTAGGAATTAGAGTTAAAAGAATAGTAATACTATAAACTTAAAAAGAATTTAATTTAAGAAATATATTAATATACTTCTTAAACTTATTCTATCTATTTAAAATAGTATTAGTAATTATAGATATCTAACTATAATTATTATTATTAGTCTTCTCTTTTAGAGTAGTAATATATATCTAAAAATATAGTAAAATAATCTAAANTTACTATAGTAATAAAGCAATAGGGTAATAAGGGGTATATTATAGACCTAAGCTTTAAAGCTTATATAGGATATTACTATTAAAGCTTTATATAACTACTACCCCTATAGTTTAGTAAAAGGTTTTTACCTTAAGTATAAACTTTTTAAGTTTATTATAATACTATTAAAGCACTACTAAAATACTTCTCATAACTAGCTTCTAATACTATCTATAGAATACTAATACTTATTAGCTAAAACTTTATTTTATTACTAGGTTACTATAATCTTAGCTTAGATAAATCCTATAATATCTTTTTACGAAAAGCTAAACCTAAACTATAATTTAGCTATAAGAAGCGTAAATACTATTTATTTAGAACTAAGGAGTAAAAGAGAAGTTCTCGCGAAAAATATAAAAAATCTACTTAAAAGTAATACTAAAGGTTTACTAGTAACTTACTAGTACTTAATTTCTTAAGTATAGTTATTAGGATTTAAATAGAACTAGAGTTAACTAGCTAAGTATAATTTATAATATTACCCTTTTCTCTACTAGTAATATACTAAAACTACTTTATTAAAGTTTCTATTATAGTTATTAATTAGCTTAAAATATACTTTATACTAATCTAATACTTCTATTTCTTATATTATATCTACTATTTCTTATATAGTATCTATAAATCTTTTCTATTTAATAGAAACTTATTATTACTATTTTTTATTTATTTAGTATTACTTTATTACTAGTATATCTTTAATTTCTTACTTTACTTTACTATTATTAGTAATTATAAGTAGTAATTATAAATCTATAATTCTTTTAGTTAGGTAAAAAGTTACTAGCTATTTTCTAGAGTAAATTAATATTAAATTCAGGGTAAACTATCTCTAGTATATTTAATCTAATAATATATAATATAATAATCCTTATAATTTTATATTTATAGTATAACTAGTCTAGTTTCTTACTTAGCTATAGTAACTTATAGTTTAAGATATTTCATTATACTTTATTATTTACTTAATACCTATTTATAGGGTATTAGTATTTATTAGTTAAGGTTTCATTCTATTACTAAATTACTATAATCTTAGCTTAGATAAATCCTATAATATATTTTATCCTTTTAACTAGTAACTAAATAGTAGTTTCTCTTTTAGATATTATTTCTCTTATATTTTTAATAGTAAATATAGGATTAATATAGTAACTATATTTTACGAAGAACAGTATAATTTTAATACTTAAGTAATATTTATTCTATAAAGTAAACTATATAATAAATAATAAGTCTCCCTAGTTATCCTAAGACTAGTATATATATACTTATAGTATAATTTAGATCTCCTAATTCTAGTATTTTATTGTTTTATTAGTTTAAAAGTAATAGTTAGTACTAAATAGTTATATTACTTTTATTAAATAATAAAGCTTTTTCTAGAACTTATTTACCTAATTTAAGCTATAATTACTAATAATAGATTATAGTATCTTATAAAACCTAAAGTAATAACTAAGGAACTACTAGGTATATATTTTAGCTTCTATAATATTTATCTTTTTAAGTATTACTAATTTACTTAGGTTATTAATAATAACTTTAAAGTATTAGTTACTTTTCTTTCTAGTTAATAGGAAACTAGTAATAAAATTTATTAATAGATTAGAATATAACTAGTTAGGTATTAGAAGGGGTTTTAAGAAATACTTTTTTATTTATTTCTAGATATATATATTACTTTAGATATTATAGTTCCGTATAAATCTCCTTATAATTTATAATTAGCTTAGTTAGAAGAACTTCTTACTTATAATCTTAAATATATTATTCTTCCCTAAGTAGCTAGTAATAATAGAGTTATATAATTCTTAAACTAAGCTTATCTTTAGTTTATTAAAAAGGCTTTTTTTATTATTATTTCTAGGTATTTATATTTTCTTTTAAAATATTAAGTATTTAAAGCTATCTAGTTAATATTTAGAAATCTAAACTTTTAAATATAAATTAGAAGATAAATTATATTTCTTTTACTAGATAGCTATTTTAGTTTTTTAGAATATTATATCTTTTTCTATTATATAGATCTAAAATTCTTCGAAATTAGGTTTTTTATTAAGAACTAGTAGTTTTTCTAACTCGATTTTCTTTATTTAAAGGTTATTAAGTTATATATTATTAGGGATAATTTAAATAATTTATTTTTATAGTTTCTTATTATCTTATCCTATAGGTATACTTTATTTATATTTTTAAAGAATATCTAGGATTATTACTTAGGACCTTAAGTAATATTTAATATAAAAATTAAACTAAAATAGTTTTTCTATTTACTAGTTCTATTTCTTAGTAAATTACTATTTCTTTATAAAATACTTAAAGCTTTTATAGTCTAAAAAGATTTTAAACTATTTAATAATTAAAAGTCTAGTCTTCTAGGCTTATAAGTATACTAATACTACTAGTAGTTTTTTATTATAAATTAAGTAGTTATATTCCATAGGGATAGTTATTAAGAATAGAGAACTACTAGGTAAACTATACTTATATTATTTTCTTAAGTTAGAATTCCCCTTAATATAAACCTAGAATAATTAATCTTCATAGTAATAATAACCTCGGGGTTAAATATATAAAATATTAGTTTTTCTATAAAAAAGTATTTAAGCTTAGTAAAAGTAGTTTCTTACTCTACTTTTTACTAGAAGGGGAAGTCTTTTTAGGTTAGTTAGGTTAATAATTCTATAATTTTACTATACTTAAGAATAAAGTCTTTATAGTAATTATAGAACTCTAAGAAATTTCAGGTCTTTTTTATAAGTTTAGGGGGAAACTAGTCCCTAATTATAACTAATTTAAGGGGATTATAAGAAATACTTTTCCCTATTATTAGGATAAACCTTATATATTTTACTATTATTACTAAAAACTTGTATTTTTTCGGATCTAGAGATAACCTAGTATTAGTAAAGCGGCGGAGTATTTTCTATACTTAAGTTTTGTGGTTTTTCTTTTCCTAGTAGTATAGATTAGGATATTATTAATATATATTATAATACAGTTATCTAGGAATTTATATAATATCTTATTAATATATTACTAGAATATTAC
>RYZW01002071.1:0-14974 GCA_004367215.1 Colletotrichum trifolii
TTTTATTATAAGATTACTAGAGATTATATATAGAGATAGTAATATATATAATACTATTTTAGTAATTATAGATAGGTTTATAAAATTTATAATATTTATTCTAATAATAAAATAGATAATAGCTATAGAGCTAGTAGTAATATTCTATAAAAAAGTAAAGTATTAGTTTATTATTTTAGAAAATATTATTAGTAATAGGGATAAACCTTTTACTAATCAATTTTAAGAAAATTTATAGTAGAATAACTAATTAAATTATAGCTATTAATAATATACTATTTATAGATATATAGTTAAATTAGGTAAATATACTAGATATTAGAATATTACTTCAGAGTATTTACTAGTAGTTTACTTACTATCTAAGTAATATAACTTGGGGAAATTATATTTATATATAATAATAATAAATATAGTACTACTAAGTACTTATTAATAGAAAAACTATATAAGTTCTACCTAAGAATAGTTAAATATATAACTAAGAAAAACTTAATAGTATAAAATATCGTAGAATAAGTTACTTATATTAGCTAAATATATTACTAGATAGTAGAATATTAATAAATAATAGTTAAAATTTAGGCAAAAGTATATAACTTAAGATATTAATTATAAATATATAATTAGGGAGTAATTCTTTTACTTTTAATAAAGAATTTTAGGTTTAAATATAAGAAGTTAATACTAAAATATATTAAAGTTTTAATTATTAAGAAAGTAGAAGAATAGGTATATAGAATATATCTACTAGAATAGTATTACTAGATATATAATATATTCCCTATTTCTTTATTAGAACTATAGATAAGATAGTAAAAAGATACTAATAACTAAGCTATTTTTCCTAAATTAGAAAATAATTTTATAAAGTAAAAAGTAGAGGATATTATAGTAAAATAAAGAAAGGGAAATAATAGATATTTCTTTATTAAATAAACTAGGTAACTTATAGAATATAATATATAGGAAATTATAATTAACCTAAGTAATATATAAGAAGTTATTTAGAAATTCGAAAAATAGATAATTAAGTATTATAGGAAATAGGATAATTAGCTTATTATTAATACTAATAATTTAATAATTATATCTTAGAAGAGGGGAGGAAATAATTCTATTAATTACTTAAATAATATAAATACTAGTCTAAAAAGTATATCCCTGAATTAGATATACTAGTATACTTTAGTAATAACTTAATAAGAATATATATAATAAAAATAATTATTATACTTAAAACTTAAGTATATTCTTATAAGAGTATCCTTAACTTTTTTGTATAGGAATAGTAAAAATAATAAGTATTATTAGTATAATAAGGATAAGTACTAGTATTATAATAAGTACTATAAGTATAGTAGTTTACTAGGTAGCTTTTTTGGTAGTAGAAACCTTCTTTATAAAAGTAGCTTTCTTAACTAATATATTTTTTTAGGGAAAAGTAGATTTATAGGTAGTAAGTTAGTAGCTATTAGATATAGAAATAATAGGAGTAGATATAAAATTATTATGAGTTTTGCGTTTTTTAGTAGGAGGTTCTTTATTTTCCTCTTCTTCTTCTTCTTCTTCTTCTTTATTCTTATTTTTTTCTTTATCTTTATTATTAGAAGAAGAATAATACTAGGGACTTACTAAATAGATTTTAGAAGACGGGATATAATTAATAGATATAGATAGGTTAGTATTACTAGTAGTAAAACAGGGAACCTATAAAGGGGTTTCTATAACCTTAGACTCTTTATTCTTATTATTATTATTATTATTATTTTTATTACTATTTTTAGAAAAGTATAATAAATATAAGGTATAGGCTTAGTAAGATATAATAATATTAGAACTATAAGAAGTAAGGTAACTAGTAGTAATAGTAATATGGTATAAGAGTATATTATACTCTGAATATTTAGTAATATAGTAGTAAGAATTGTTATTAAAATAAAGAAGTAAAGTAATAAGACGAATCTTAATATCTTTAAAGACTAAGGTTTAATAAGGATTATCAAGAAAATAAAGTAGTATTTTTTCTAGAGTATAGGTAGAATTATTATTCTAAAGATAAGTAGGCTATATAGTAGATAGATAATAAAATACTTTAGTTTTATTTTCTAAAATATTAATCTATTTAATTCATTAGTAATAATAATATAGTAAGTTTTTAGTAACTTATAGTAAGAATATATATAAGTATAGGTATTTATAGATAGAAGATATTTCTTATAAGAAAAGTTAGTATATAACTAGCTTTTTTTTTATTACCCCCTTAAGGGGGTTCTGAATAATTTCGCTAGCTTTATACTACTTTACTAATAGCTTAATAAATATATAGAAAAGTTTACCTTTATATTTAGAAGTTATTTCTTATTATTTAAATATATAGTAATAGATTATAGCTTAGTTCTATATTACCTAAGTAATACTATATAACTTAAATAGAACCTAAAATATAAGATATTAATAATAAATAGCAAAGGGATAGTAAAAAGATAATTTAGTCTATGATATTTTTACTTTTTTGTCTTGTAAAAAATTTATTTTATTAAGTAATTACTAATAATATAAAGTAGTTTCTTAGTATTAAGGTAAAGTGAAGAAAGATAGTTAAAATAAAGTAAATAGTTACTAGGCTAAAGCTAAAAAAAGCTTTTATTAGTAATATTATCCCTATTATAAATAAAAGTATAAAGTATAGTAGTAATAGATATAATCTATGATATTTTTATAGAATATATAATATAATAATAATAAGAAGAAGAGAAGAATAATAAAAAGAAAAGGTATATAGAGAAGAGGAGTAATAATAAACTAAATAATAAATATAAAGAAGTATCTAGGGATAGGTATTATATAAATAAAAATAAGATAATAATAAAATATATATAGAAAAGAATAGATAATACTTATTAAATATATAGTGAAATCTTATAGGGGATTATAGTAAGTCTTGAAAAACGATTCTTAATAAATAAATATTATGAGATTAAAAGTATTAATATATTACTAGGATAATAATAAATATATTTATAAATAATACAAAGAATAAATAGAAATTGAATATTACTATTAGTAAAAATAAGTTTTATTATTTAAATTATAAAAAGTTAATAAAATAGATAATAGTATTATAATAATATAATTACTAGTATTAAAAAAGAATTATATATAATAAATAGTTAGTAATAAGATATAGGTTTTATAGGGGATATTAGAAGTATATAATTATAGATAATATATAATAAATAGTTAGTAATATATTGTAAACTTTATAATAGATATTAGGAGTATATAACTATAGTTTTAAAGATTAAGGTTCTTAGAGGGGAGGATAGTTATAAAGATATAATAAATACACTATATAGTATACCTAGTAACTAGCTAGCTAAGTATTAGAAGAGTTTTTAGTAGAAGGACTATAATTTAGATCTTTTAAGTAATAATCTATATAGTAATATAAACTTTACCTATATATCTAAACCTTTCCTAGTTAAAACCTTTAGCTATACTCTTATAAGAACTAGTAGTATCTATAAGGTTTAATATATTAGGTATATCCCCGAGAAGTATATAACTTTAATCAGATTAGAGACTTTTAATATAACTATTAAGATTTAGAGATATTTCTCTATATTACTAAACCTAAAGTTAAAATAGTAATATTTATAGCTAATGCCTAGTTAATATCTAAAAACCTTGTATGAAATACTTAGTTTCTATTATTATTTATATATAATATATAACTTCTATTATTACTAGTAGAACTACTAATTTCTAACTAATATAGTAAAGAACTTTCCTATTAATAAAAATATACTAAGATAATAGTAATATATAATAACTTTAACAATTTAAATACTTTTTATATTTTTCTTTTATTTCCTTATTTAAAACCTTATCTACTAAATATATTATAGATTTTATAAAATTATATAACAAAAATATAAGATATAGTAGAGGTTTCTATAATATTCTTAAGACTAAAGTCTATATTATCTATAACTATTATTTTAAATTTAGTACTTTATATTATATATAGGTAGGAGTCTTTTCTATTATATTAAAACGATTAAGCTTTCAATTTTTATTTTAAATACTTTATATATATTAGTTAAAACCTATAGTTTAGTTAGATAGCTATATATATTTAGGAGTATTTTGAAAACAATAAGATCTACTAGATTTATTTCTCCAACTAGTAAAATACTATTTTTAGGAGTATAATAGCTAAGGATTCTAACTAGAGTGAAAAAGAAATATTTAAAATACTTATTATAAAGTTCATAAATTCCTAGAAAATATTTAGAGCTAATTAGTATACTAATAAAGTTCTCTATAACTAATTTATAAGTATATACTATAGTATATTAAAGTACTAGTTAGTACTTTTTAGTTTTATACTAATTTTCTAGAATTTCTATAATTAGTTATATTTAGTTATAAATAATACTATAATACTTTAAAAATGTAATACTTTTAGAATAATAAAGACAATAGTAATATACCTAAAAATAGTTTTAGATTAATTATATATATAATATATCTTATAGTAATATTTAAAGTTATAACTATACTAAAAGCTATTCCTAACTACTTTAAAGTAGCCTAGGGCTTACTTATATAGCCATATGTTTCACCATATCCTTTTAATTATGTGTAGTAGTATCCATACTTGATTGACTCTGTTAAAAAATAATGCGTAGTAAATGTATACGAGGTAGCTGCTGACTCCCACCTGTAACCCTGCAGCCTATGATGCTCCTAGAAATTGTCAGCTGGCCAGGTTCTCGCGTAATAAGTACCTTAGTTCTGCAGGTTCCCGCATGTATCATCGCGCCTGCGCGGTCCGCGACGACACCAATTCGCAAGGTACCTTACCTATCTGAGATCAACTAAACCTACCATCGTAGCTGCTTCCTCTCCTCCATATCCCCAAAAGCGGGCAAGCAAGAGCGCATTGCGGCGCGACAACTTGTCGAGCAATGGACTCAAGGTCGCTCAGATCACGAGGTTCAGAAGACACTCTCATATCCCTTCTCCAACTAGAACCGTTGCCAATTGAGACGCCGCGGGCGGATATCGAAAAAGACCTCCCTCTTAAACCCGGAGACGACTCGGAAGATGGTACGGCATCAGCAAGATCTACTTCCTCCGCCCCCGGATTGAGCGGGAGCGGCCACGGAGCCATATTCTATCGTACGTGCCTGCTGCCAGACTAATCTCCTTTGAAAGGGAATAACCAACTGACTTTGACTTCCTTACCAGTGACCCGAATCCAGAAATTTTCTTCTTACCTGATCCCAATCTTCACGACTATTCACCTAGCCAACACTTCCATAATACCCCTACTAGCACATTCCGTTTCTGCCTCTGAGACATACCTCTTACAGTCTCGTGAGATCTATCAAACATCGCTGACGGAGCCTCTTCTCGTTGGCCTGCCGATCGCCGCCCACATCGCTTCCGGAGTTGCCCTCCGTCTTGTACGGCGGTCCCAAAATCTCCGACGTTACGGCGGCAACACACCGGGCATGTATGCCCTCTATCGGTCGAACACTGACAAAGGTTACGGTCCTTCGACCTCGCATCCCTCGAACTCGGCGACACGAATATGGCCGCATTTGAGCTACATTTCGTTGTCAGGATATGCTTTTACGGCACTTCTTGCTGCGCACGTGGGCATCAACCGGGTCCTGCCCCTTCAGGTCGATGGCGACAGCTCAAATATCGGTCTTGCCTTTGTTGCTCATGGCTTTGCCCGACATCCGATAGCTTCCTGGCTTGCCTACACGGGGCTTCTGGTTGTGGGCTCAGGCCATATGATTTGGGGCGCTGCCAAATGGTTAGGGTTGGCTCCGACGGCGATGGGTTGGAGAGGCAGCGGCGCCTCGGTTGTCGATAAGAGAACTCGCAGGCACAAAAGAAGGATGTGGTGGGCCTTGCATGGCCTGAGTGCGACTGTGTTCGGAATCTGGGCTGCCGGTGGCCTCGGGATCGTTGCAAGAGGAGGCGTGACGGACGGGTGGGTTGGAAAGCTCTATGACGACCTGTTCAGCCGGATACCTCTCTTGTGACATGTATAGACGTGTGTACTGGACTTGCGCTCCATGAGCACATACACGTGGATTCCCCATTCCGCTGGCGTCGCGGAAAGCAGACAACCCGGTGAAATCAGTCGACGACGAATGAAGGTCAAAAGAACACTGTTGGACTGCACGGCACATTTGTCGATGAATACTGCAGCAAGATCATCTATACATTCTCTCTCCAAGTCTCCCTACTCATTCAGCCTCAGGATGATCACACCAAATTCCGGCACCAAATTCCGGCAGTCTCCATCTTCAAAAACTACCTCGTCCATCCTGTCTGGCGTCCATCTCGGCAAAGCTCTAACTCTACCCATGCCTGTAACCAAGGTAGGTAACCAAAGTAGGTAACCAAGGTAGGCAGTTGGAGATGCCATATAGGAGTCGAAACTATTCGGCCGGAGAGGAAAACTTGTCGATTTTTTCGCCGGGATAGCTGGGATGAAATTGTGATAACAGCCTCGAAGGCTAAGGTCACCTCTTCGTAGCATCCCTTTAAAAGAGAGGCCCGTAGCATTTCTCGATGGCGATGAGTTTAGCCTTCGCGGCGTCGGCTTGGTCGCAGCCAAGGACCACGCAGTCGATCAGTTCCAGCCTATCGGCTTCGTCGCAGAGGCACAGCCTAGGGTTCTCGATGGGACATCCGGTGCTGTTGACCTGCACCTGGAGGCAGTCTACCGCGCACAGGGGCAGGCCCCAGGGTGTCTGGGTTGCAGCAACGCCGATGGCGAGAGTTACGATGATGGCTGTGAGTTGCATGGTGTGAGAGTGGTGACTTGTTGAGCCTAATTGAGGTTGATCGAATGTTAAGGTAAAGCTGTGAAGTGAATGAGCTGCAGAGAGAAGTTTTTCGAGATGTCTGGTTTTTTGCGTTCTATTTAATACTCTGAAGGGCAGCCAACACTTATGGAGTAAGCAACGACGAGCATCGTCCTGCGATGCTGGAGTGTCCGGATGATGATGTACGATCGAACTCTGCTGAGTCCAGAGCGATATGAAGCTCCACAAGACTTCGCTCGTGACTTTTGCTAGGCTGCACGAGGAGTCTCGTGATGCACATTTCAATATGCTTTAGGCGTTTTGTTGAAATTACCTTCAGCCAGCAAAAGGGGGGTTGACGCCACGGCATTGACCACGAGGTTCAGACTGAGGGGAACTACGTCGACGATGACTGAGGGTACGGCGGACAGCAATGGCCGACCGCAACGATTAGGGCCACTCTTGCAGAAGAGGAAAATCAACATCAAGGCACACACCTTAATAGCCAGAGCAAAGAGACCATTGCTTTGGACGTGGTCACTTGGAACTCAGCAGGAAGAAAGGGGTAAGAAGTTGTCATAACCACATCTCGAAGCCAAGGTCCAATAAACCTGGACAGAGCCAGCAGAAGTTGGCCCATCCAACTGATAACTTTGACCCAAGTGAGGTAACAAACAAAGCCTAGTGCTTTATCCATGTATGTTCGAAGACATAAAGTCTTCCGGGCAACAACACAGCGACATCAGAGCCCGGCCAAGGCCAGCAAGCAGCCGAATCAAGTCACCTGGATGAAGTATTTTAGCTGAGCCTAAGCGATGATCTCACGCGAGTGTATCCGTATTCTCTCTCCCGTTTACCAATCTGCCCGAGTGATTCGGGTGGTCAGTGTGATGATTTTCTTCATGACGTGCCCTTTAACCGCACCAGCCTGTTCGGCACGGTTCATTAAGTATCTCTGATTTCACACGATAGATTTTGCTGCGACTTTGCCCGTCCGACGACTGAGAACTCACGCTATTTGAAGCCTCCTTTGGAGACCACAGTGCCGCTCGATGGGACCTTCGGCATGCATGTCGCCGGCTGCAATACTACTGCAATTTCCAAAGCGACTGACAGGCCGCCACGACCTCCACCATAAGCCTGTCGTTCTGGGTCGATTTATTGCAACCTTTTAGCCTCTAGCGACTGTCACGCCTATTTGCCGCTCCAGAAATCAACTCCTGGTCCTGCCCCGCGATCGTCGCAACCGCGGCCCGTTCTCCGGCTTCTGGCTGACGGTTGCCAACCCTTGCAAACGACTGCAATATGTAGTTACGATGGGTATGAAAAGCTGGCCATATTGTCGGCTTGCTTCTGGTCAATCACATCAGGCTAGGACTAATTCCTAAGAGACATTGACACCTTAGCCAGCCTGCTCTCTCACTGTTAGAGCCAAGTTTATTTAAACGGCACTGGACTCTCCAAAACTTGCCTCACAGCCGGGAACACTTACCTGTTGTCTGGCTTTAGCCAAAGAACCATTTCAAGAAATATATCATTCAAGCTCAAGCCGAAATCATGTTTTCCGGAACCGTTGTGCCGTTGCTGTGCCTTGCGTCTGCCGTTGCGGGCCACGGAGCAGTGACTAGCTACACCATCGATGGCAAGAACTACCCAGGGTACGAGGGCTTTGCACCGGCAACCTCGCCGCCTACTATTCAGAGACAGTGGGTATGTGGTTGCTCAAATTTCGCAGCCCACCTTGATCCTGTCTAACAAAAAGACACACAGCCCGACTACAATCCGACCCTGACGGTAAGCGACATCAAGATGCGCTGCAACGGGGGAACTTCGGCGCCTCTTTCGGCGAGCATCAAGGCAGGCACCAACATCACGGCCAACTGGAAGCAGTGGACTCACGCCCAAGGCCCTGTCATGGTCTGGCTGTACGACTGCGGCGGCAGCTTCCAGGGCTGCGCAGGCGACAAGCAGAGCTGGTTCAAGATCGACCAGATGGGTCTATGGGGGAACAACTTGAACAGCGAGAACTGGGGCACAGCAATCGTTCTGAAGCAGCTCAAGTGGTCCAGCAAGATCCCCAGTAATCTCAAGCCCGGCAACTACCTCGTTCGGCACGAATTGCTCGCTCTTCATCAGGCGAACACGCCCCAGTTTTATGCCGAGTGTGCCCAGCTGGTCGTCGTTGGGTCCGGCACCTCTCAACCACCCTCTGCTTTCCTAAAGAGTATCCCCGGATATGCCCCGCAGAACGACCCCGGAGTCACGGTCAGTGCCTGTAGGTCCTCTAGTTTGACTGGGTCGCTGCTAATACGAGCGTTACCGTGCAGGTTGATATCTACCAAGGGGGAAGGACCTCTTACACGCCTCCAGGAGGCGAGATTTGGTCTGGCTTCCAGTGACGGCGAAAAGACGGCCAGTGATAATTTTCCATTGGTATTCCTCGAACGAGTGTTTGCACACTACGTATGCGAGGAACAGAGATGACTGTCACGTTCGACGACTACCCTCATCTGTGGAAGAATTCGGGCGGCCTCTCTCGAATGTTAGGGATTCTGCGCAAATGAATGAGGTTCAGACACGGGGGCGGGTGGCGGTTTTCCTACGTATCTTATCTTATCTTATCTTTTCCCCAATGCTACACTTCTTGTCTTCTATGCTTGCCTCGAGTAGGTAAGCACCAACTGCGGTAGTACCATATAGCTACAGCCATTCTTTTCCTCTCTCTCCCCGAACTGGCGGGCAACTTTCTCTCCGCTTGAGACCATTTCGTGTGGTGCTGGCACTTGCAAGCTAGGTATAAGATGCAGCGCAAGCGTCACCAACCTCCAACAGGTGGCGATGAGGCAGCCTTGAAACGAGCGCGATCAACTGCATCTCAGCTGAGCGAGACCGTCGTTGCGCAAGTAAATGAAGAACACCACTTCGCAGCCAGCGACTTCCTCTCATCGCTGTCCGATGAACTGCTCATCCGCATTCTATCCTTCTTACCTACCTCAACTTTGCTCGGCGTGGCTCCAGTGTCGCGTCGTCTTGATAGACTCTCCGCCGACTCTCAGCTGTGGAGAATCCTTTACTATCATCGCTTTGTGCTTCCGCGTGCACTGCGGATACCCGGTTTCCGGCAGGCCTCTGCCGGAGAAAGGCCTAGGATTAAAATGCCGGCAAAACGTGTGATACGGCCAGGCGGCGGCGCTTGGGAAAGTGGGCTTCGGGAGGGGGTTGATTGGAAACGACAATACCGGCTACGGCATAATTGGGCTCAGGGAAACGCTACTGTCCAAGAGCTCGGCGTTGCAGAACCGCGATTCAACAGTCTTATGACGAGAAGGACCCTGGTGAAAGTGGTGGAAGGAATAGCCGTTACTGCCGACGCAGTTGCTGGACTGAGGGCATGGGATTTGAGGACGAGAAAGCCAATGGCGCAACTTCGACTCCAGGAAGGCGAGCTTGTGTCAGAGCCAACTTGTCTGGCCATTGATGATCAACACTTGGAGTTGCGTCGAATGGATGTCTCGGTGGGCTTCGTTGACGGTGGCTTTGGCATTTGGAGACTGTGCCTCGATGACGGCAGGTTTTTGAAGAGGCACCGGCATAAGAAAAGCAGCAGCGGCCAGCTCATTGCTGTCGCGTACCATCATCCTCTTCTTTTGACAGCTACGGAGTCGGTCTCGATATCGCTCTACAACTTTGGACTTCCTCCCCTCCAGCAAACGGGACCGGCGACACCACAGGACGGGATTGACACGGACGCAGAGTCTGGTAGGGCCATTCGCGAAGAATCTGGAAGCGAGCTGGAAGAGAGACACTTGGTAGGGCGCTTTTCCAAAAACGAAAAAAGAAGCGGCAGCACAAGAGTCGCAGCAACACTACCGAACCCTTATCTGTTGACTTCCCTCAAGTCTCAGACGTCACAATCTCCTTTGGCACTGTCTATCAGACGGATATCATCGCATCTGGTAGCTTCGATTGCCTACATTCAACCCGCACGAGGAGGATGGTCCATTGGCATCCAGGACCTGCATGTTGCACTCCACGCTTCCGAAACATTATCCTCACCCAAAATTGTTTCGACGAGACTCGCATTCACCGGGTCATACAAGACATCGTCTTCAACACACTGTGCTTCAGATGGGAACACGCCGGCTCAACAGCGAGGTCCGTCAGGGCACATGCCAGAGGGCCCAACGACCTTGTGTTATAATCACCCATATCTGCTGGCTGTAATGGCAGACAATACCCTGATTCTTCACATCTGCACCTCTGACGCGTCAAAACTATCAATCTCTGCAGGCGTCCGTCTTTGGGGTCATACATCTGGCATTGGCGATGCAGATATAACGGCGAGAGGAAAGGCCGTTAGTGTAAGCTGCCGGGGAGAAGAGATCCGGGTCTGGGACCTCGAGGGGCGCGTACACGGTAAGAGCATTGAAGTTCGAAGCAGTCCGCCCACGGAATCCGAAATATCGGGAAAAGGTGGCCCTACCTTGGATATTGAGCCTGGTCTATTAGATGGTTTACACAGCTGGGTGGGCTTTGACGACGAGATGGTCATTGTTCTGAAAGAGACAAAGCATGGCAGGGAAAGCCTCGTGGTGTATGACTTCTCATGAGGACATCCTCTAGGAGTCATATGCCCGCCGAGGTTCGATGTCGAACCCACTTTTCAAGCGCCAATTGTCACCTCCCGCTGGGAATGGAAGATGCAAGCTCTGAAAGGCTTGCTGCGTGGGCTTGGCGGGTGGAAGGCTGCATCAATGTCCAAACCACTTGATACACCATTTCGGCCGTGGAGAGGAAGTATCAGCCGACAGTATTTGCTGGTTCAGTCAGAATGCGTCAGGTGTACTCGACAGCTTCTGCGGCGTCTGCGCGCTGTCACGTACCTAACTCATCAGCAACGAGAGTCAAAGGACGAAGGGTGATTGATTAGTAAGATTAGAAAATGCATCATCCAATGCTAGCTTCCATCCGCACATCTTATCACGAAGTTTCCTCTCAACCGACGTCTCAAAGAAGTATCTGCTCGACATGGCGGATTACTTCGTTTTCTTACCAATCCTTCCCTAGATACTCTGTAGGTGCTGATGGTTGTGGAGCTTGAAGTGCCTCGCCTTCTCCTCAGAAGCAACTCTATAAGCAATTGAAGAACAGTCCCCTCAGAGCCAACCAAGAAAGTGCGAAAAGCGCAGTGAAGGCGACGAGAGGGTAAGGCACAACACACAGAGAAGAGTAGATTGCGAGAACTTCTAGCCCCGCTCTTCATTATGCCAGCACTTGACGATGTTCAGTTCCGCTGAATTGATTGCTTATCTATCACGATAGTTGCTCAAGGCGCAGTGAGAGTTCTAGCAATATCTCACGAATAGGGAGTAGCTCAGTTTGCTAGACCGTGAACCTACGGAGTACAAGGGAGGAAAATTGGAGAACAGAACCAAGAAGAGTTCTGCTGTCTTGTGCTCGATGATTTCAACGGTGATTGGACAACCGTAGCAAAATTGCATTATGGACTGGAAGTGAGACAACAGCGGAGAGGCCCATACTAGGATCGAGAACACGCCGATGAGAGGGTTTACACATACTGCGTAGGGTGTATTACTCCACGATTCACAGCGGGATCTATGGCAGCGTAAAGAAACCCGGACTTCTGTAAACCCTCCCGTTTGACCACATCTTTACCCCTCATTCGAAACCCTCGTCTGTCAGTGGAAACGGTCCATTAGCACTTCACACGCGAAAAAAGCCACTAGTAACGACGAGGTCCACCACCATGTCACCTGATTCATGGAACGAAACGTCGTATGGTAATGATTATCACCCAGCAGCCAGCGGGAATTGTTACCATAGGGCCAGGGTGGATTGTGCTTCATTACTGCCAGCCTGAGGGGGGCTTTTGCTGGGCAATAATTGAGCGGCAAAGCGAATTTGGCCTGGTGATCAGGATAGTCAGTTTTCCATGGGAGTGGTCACATCAGACTTTCCTTGATTTGGGGTTGAGCTACGCAGCTGGTCATTTGGCGGCCGCGCGCGGCGCCGGCAATGGCTGCTGGATGAAATGGCTGGGCTGAGCCAGGCTTATTACCCACAGAACGAGACCGTAGCCCGATCACCTTCTCGCTATTTGTTTGCAAAGCCATCAAAGCACCGCAGGAGGTGGGCGAGAGTGTGATATGGGGGCCATGGGGCACACTTGGCTTTGGTCGGTTAGTCATGTGGCAGCTGCGGTCGTTGCAGAAGGGTGTGGCAATTGATGCCCACCGCTCGTTTCGTTCGTTGGTGCTGACGCTAGTTACATAGCAGCAGAGTCGCATATTAAGCGACGTCCTCATGATAGCCTCAAGGTGGTCCCCTTTAGTCCTGAGACTTTTGTGAGCAAAAGTCGTAATCATGCCAAGACGTGTGAATCGAAGTCGCACAAGAAGGCGCATGAACGGCGCTGGGTAGGCCAGGCCATCTTGGATCCCAAGACAGGCAGTAGGCACGCCGCCCGAGGTGAGCATCCACTTAGGGTGGCATTGTTGCAAATGCTTCGTTGATGCAATGTGTCAGGAATAACGCGCTCGAGCGGCAGAGTTTTCGCCGGAAGAAACCTCAGCTGTAGCGCCGTCTCTACTAGGCCTCGCCTTACTTAAACCGCTTAAAATAGAGCCTTATATAGTATACTTAGTTATATTTAGTTATATAGAATATATACTAGATTTTGCCCTCTAATTATATATAATAATTATAAGTTTTAAGATACTAAAGAGCTATTAGGCTAAAAGTATATATTATACTAAATTTAGATATCTTAAATATTAAGATATTGACTAAAAATTCCCTTTTTCTAGTTTTTAAAAGAACTAATTAGTAGTTTACCTAATATAATACTTTTTAAGTAGAAGCTAAAGCTTATAATTTATAGGAATATTTTAATTTTAAAGTAATAATTTACTAAAGTTTTATTTAGAGTTTTTTTAAGAACTATTCTTAAGTAATTCTTTGAAAATTAAGTAGTATTAATAAGTTTATAAGATACTTAAATCAGCTATTCTTAAGCTTTTTACTTTTAGAAAGATTAATTATAAGGAAAATTAATAATTTCTAGTAGATATTACTAAAGAAGTTTATATAAGAGATATTATAGATTTTATAGAGAAAGGTTTAAAAATTTATATGGTTTTCTATAATATCTATATTTTAAAAGTTTAAAATTGTTAAAATAAATATTTAAACTAAGTTTATTTTATAAGTTAGATTTTTAAATATATAAGTAAAATACTATAATACTAGTATTATTTTATAGAAGAAAATATAATAATATAAGTTATAAATTTCTATGATTATTTTAGTATTATAAATGATCTATATTTCTAAAATACTACTATAGTATACTATAAGATATTCTAGTCCTTAAAACTTAAATATTTTACTATAAAAATAATAATTAAAATATAGTTTTAGAAATAGTAAAATATTATATATAAAGCTTTATTATAAACCTAAACCTTAAAACTTATATAAAATATTACTATTAAAGCTCCGCATAACTACTATCCCTATAGTCTAGTAAAAAGTTTTCATATTAAATATAAACTCTTTAAATTTATTATAATACTATTAAAATACTACTAAAATACTTTTTATAACTANTTTTAGCTATTATAGAGGTTATATAATATCTCCTTGAGTTTTTCTAATATAGTAAAATAAGTTATAGTATTTTTAATATTTTAATAGAAGTTCTTATAATTATTTTGAATATTTAAAGTAATAAGAGATATTTCTAGGGTTCTAATAAGTTTTTATATTCTTTTAAGTATAGTTTAAGTTATTTTTAGTATACTATTACTATATATATTTTTAGTTAGTTTATAAAACTAAGTACTAAATATTTTAATTAAAAAGAAGATTAAGTAGTTATTAGTTTTAGATATAGATTTTTTGAGAAGAGTTTAGAGTTTTAGATAATAATAATTATATAGCTAGTTTTCTAGCTAAATTAGCTATAATATTATATAGTAAGTATACTATAAAGAAGGATTTTAGTAATATCTTTTCTAAGATTTTTTTCATTTTTAATTTAGGTATTTTAGTTTATATTTTCTGAGATATAGAGTATTTTGTAATATTTTAAGGAGTTTTAGTAGGAGATTATA
>RYZW01002074.1:0-14925 GCA_004367215.1 Colletotrichum trifolii
TAGATATAATATTCCTAGGAGAAAATTAGAGTTTAGGAAATACCCTAATAACTAGAAAACTAGATAGTATATTTAAAGTAGGAGATCTAGTTAGCTAAGAAAAGATACCTGCTTTAACTAAGAATAGAGGTAACTACCTTAAAACCCTAGTTTAGCTAACTCGGGGTAGACCAAAACGCAGCTCTAGACCTCAACTACTTAAGTTAGGATCTTCAACTACCTAGGAACCAGGCTAATAATATAAGAATAAGCGATAGTATTAGTTAAAACTAGAAATTACTATTAATAACTATATAATATTTTTAAAAGAATATATTAGTAATATTTTATATTTTATAGAGTACGAATAGGATAATTTCACTAGTATTTATTTACCTAATTAGTAATAAAAACTAGATAAAACTAGTCTAAACTTTTTAATAAATTTTTCTTCGTTATTTGAACTGCGGTATTCAAGAAGAAAGATCTTTCTACTAAGATTTAAATATACCTTAATTAACTAGTAGTACTTCTAAAGATTTAGAAGGATATTACTAACCTACTAGAACTACTATAAATGTTTTTTATTAAAGTAGTAAGGGTTAAAATTATAAAATTAAAAGAGAAAGGTATTTAGTGAGAAATAAATTACTAAAATACTAGAAATAAACTTTTTCCTCTTAAGTAAGTTTTTACTTATAAAATAGATATAAATAGTTTTCTAGAATAGTATAAAGTAAGGATTTATATGTGTAAGGATATATAGCTAATTAATCTATTATAGATTATATATATGGTAACCCTAGCTACTTGAATATTTCGGGTAATTATAGTAATTGTAGTATAATTTAACCTTAAAGTCTACTAGTTTAATATTATTAATATGTTTCTTAATACTATAAGGGATCTTAATAGACTTTTAATAATTATTAAGTTACTAGATAGGTTTAAGGTTATAGGGTATTATACTAAACTTAAGTATATTTTTTATAGACTTCGAGATATACCTATTCTTTAGTATAAGACTTTTTACGTTACTTTTAAATTATTAAAACTTAAGCTATACCTAGAAAAGCCTTATCTATTTAAAAATAAGAGTTTAACTATTTTTCTCCTATTCTATATAGATAACATTCTTCTTATATATTATAAATTAACTAAAAAAGACATTTTTAAGATTATTAAAAGTATTAAGAATACTTATAAACTTAAAGAGTAAAGTCCTATCAAATATTTCCTAGGAATTTAAATAATTCAGGATTATAAGCATTATAAGATTTATTTAGTTTATAATATATATATTACCAAAATCACTAAGTATTTCAATCTTAACTATAGCTTAACTCTAATAATATTACTTCTAGTAATAACTTTTATAGCAAACCCTAGTAAAACTATACTAAAAGAGATTTATAAGTACTAGATAAAAGTTGGTTTAATTCTTTATATCTCTATTATAGTATAGCTAGATATCTTATTCGTATATTCTCTACTTTTAAAATATCTTATGAATCCTTCTTAAGTATACATAGATATTATAAACTACGTAATTTAATACTTCTATAAGATAAGATTCCTAGTACTATAATTTAGAAGCTTAGGAAGTATCAACGAGATACTTTAAACTTTTTTAATTACTAGAGATACTTTATTCGTAAACTATGAAGAAACTCGAAAATTAAATTATAGCTATATTATTTCTCTATTTAGAAGACTAATCTAATAGAAAGCTACTTAATAGAGTACTATAACTATATTAATAACTAAGGTAGAACTTCTTAGCCTAGAATATACCTCAAAAGAAGCTATAGTATTAAAAAAACTATTTCAAAATATTAAGTTTAACTTAAGAGATATTTAGAAAATTTATTATAATAACTACTAGATAATTAAACTAGTAATCTTAGATAGTAAACGCCTATCTACTAGACTTCGATATATAGATATTTAATAGATATAGTTTCGCCAGGAATACTCGAAAAGTAGTTTTAAAGTAGTCTATATACCTATAGATATAATACTAGTAAATAGACTTATAAAGAATCTGATTTAAGCAAAATTCGAATAATTTAGAACATTTCTTAACTTTATAGATCTATAAGTAATATTCTTAAGACTAGCTAAAATANGTATTTCTTAATTTTATAGATCTATAAGTAATATTCTTAGGACTAGCTAAAATAATAGAAAAGGTTATTTAAAGCTATTTCTTTATTTACTTAAATAATATAAGTAAGTAATTTAAATTAATCTTTATTTTTAATAGGAGGTTTTCATAGTATTAATATAAAGAGCGAGAGTATATCAGAACTCTTCTAGTTACTTAGGGGGAATGAAACCCTCGAGATAAGCTTTTATCTAGCTTAGTACTAAGAACTTAAATTCTAAGCTTTAAATAAGTAGGCGAGATATAGTAATAGGTATATAGAAATTAATACTATAACTTTTAAGGGGAAGGGGAACCTAAGCCTAAACTAAAAACAGCTATCCGAAACTAGAAATATAACTATATCTATAATTTCTAACTACTCTAGGAACTAGCTAAGGAGTTCTAAATAAACTATAAGCTAGCTAAAGTATAAGGGGTTTATTAACTAGGGAATTTATTTTTATTATTGAAAAACTAGGGATATAGTTATTTGAAGTTAGCTGGGGAGCTTAAGTTAGCTAGGGGGGTAGTATAGGCCAAGGAGCTTGAGCTGGTTGGGTTATTTGAGCTAGAGAAGATTATTTGGTAATAGGTATTCTAGTAGTAGATTCTAGTTTATTTCTATTCTTAATAAAGTTAGCTTTGAAGTTTTTCTATTATATTAATTATAACTTGAGGCGGGTAAGTTTCTTTATAATATTAATCTTCTTATTCTTTGACTAGAAATAGTTAGACTTAAATGAAAAGTCTTAAGTTAAAATACTTATTTTATTAATATTAGGGATCTTGAGGGCTTTTAGATAGCTTTTAAAAGTTTTATAGGTATAATTTAAAACTAGGATATAGGTATTTCTTAAACTATTCTTATACTAGTAGTATTAGTTAGAGACTAAATCTTACCTACTAATACTAATAGTATAAAAGTAAAAGCTGCGTAAGAGGATAAAACTAGAGTAATACTTTATATAGGGTATAGTTTTTACTAGCTATGAATCTCTAAAGGCTTTTATTTAAAATAAGTATTTTTTATAATCCTCTACTAATTTATTTTTCTTAGAAGGGGTAAATTTTATAAGAGTTCTCTTTAAGGCAGTAGTCTTAGGGCTAAGTTTAGTAAGTTATTATTTAGCAGCTTCTAGCTAATATTTGAGATTATTAATCTTTAATAAAGCCTCTTAATTTCTAATCTGAGAAGATTTATGCGTCGCATTAGTAGTTATTTTCATATGTTTCTTAAGTAGCTTAGTTACTTTTTTAGCATCTTTATTATTATTATCTACTTTATTATTATTACTAATAGTCTTAGGTATCTCTTTTTTTTTTAAAGGTTTCTAGCTAAATTATCTTCTTTATTATTAATAGGGGATTTTAGAGTAAATATCTTTCTCAAGTAACCTCGAAATTACTTTAACCTAGTAGTAGTATCGGGATTCTTAGTTAGAATAACTCCCCCCCCCTTTATAGTATTACTTAGTTTAGGTATCTTAGGGAGTTTAGGGGATAGTAATAGATATTCTAGTAAATTAGGAAATTCTTTAAAATATAGATAAATAAATAATTTTAGGTAAAGTAATTTACTTTTATACTAATCTAGAAAATTTAAACCACTAATAGAATAGATTTCTTTAACGAAATCAAGCTAGGCTTAGATTTTCGAAATAGAGTATTTTTAAATAAAACTGCTAAGTATAATAAGCGTATTAATAGAGAGAGAGGAATAAGGGAAAAAGTAGAAATTGAATTTCTTAAATAAGAAGAAATTACTTAAGAACTACTAAATAAAATAGATTTCCTGAAAAGAACATAAAAGAGTATTTTAGGTTTATAACTTATTATCCTTATTAGGTAAATAAAAGCGAAAAATACTTAAAGTAATTTCGAATAGTAATTCTTAGTTATTTTTTAGATTAAAATTAAGAAGAAATTACTCTAACTTAGAAATATAGCTAGTAAATACTAGTACTAGATAATTAATAGAAGAAGATATTAAATATTTTAAAAAGTTACTAGTAATATTATATTAGTTCTTAGGTTTAATAATATCTCCCTTAATAAACTCAAAAGGTTTTTCTTATAATTAAAATATTAATAATAACTAATATATATTATTACACCTAAAGCTAATATATAAAATTTATATTACTAGAAATATATTATTTATAAATAGGAAAATAACTATTAAAAATATTAGTATAGAGGAGAAGAAAGAAATCTAGTAAGTTAAAAATTAATAAATAATTTATTTATAATATATATAAAGATCGGATTACTAGTAATTTTGGAAAGAGCTAACCGATTACTCTNATTACTCTTACTAATATATAATACAAATAGTTAAATATATAATAGATTATAATAATTTTATCAATTCCTTTTATTCGAGTACTTAAGGACTTATTTTAAGAAGCTATTTACCCTTTTTTATTTATTTAGTATATTCCTTAGATTATATAAAAATATCTCTAGTAGTTCTACTACTAGGGGGGTATATAAGAGTATATATAGTACTAAAGCTACTATATAACTCTACTAATTACTATACGAAGTAGGTAGCTTATATAAAGTATAACTATTCTATTTATACGTATTTAAATACTTTATTCTAGTTAGAAGAAGATATACCTTTCAACAACCTATTTTCAGACTATATACCGTGTTATAATATACTTTTCAACAACCTACTTTTAGACTATATACTATATTATTTATTTATTATATAGTTTAAGTATTATTATTATCTATACTAGACTTTAGTTATTTCTCTATTACTATTAAAGTAATTTATTCTATTTTATTATTATATATAATAGTAATATATTTAATATATTTGTAAGATATAATATTATTCAGGTATAAGTCTATATACTAGATTTTATTTTTATTTTTAATCAAACCGTTTTGTATTATAGTAAACTATTGTTTTAGTTTAAATAGAAGATTATTTAGGTTTCATTAGTTATTTCCCTAGTATTTAATAGGTTCTAGCTATTTTACTTAAAAGTCTCTTTTTTATTTTTTAGGATCTAGTATAGGAATAGTAAACTTTCTAGTATTCCTTCCTTCTAGACTATCTCCTTTCCTCAATACTACTAATGTTTCTAATTTCTATTTATTCTTTAATTTCTTTGTTTCTTCTTTACTCAATTAGTTTAGGTTGGTTTTAGAAGAACTACTATTATTTTGGGGGGTAGTAGCTTTTCTAGGTTATTAATATTACTATTAGTTATTATACGAATTAGTTCTCCTCTTATGCGAAGCTTGGTTTCTTAAGTTATTTAGGTAGTAGGTTTCTAATATAGTATTATTATAGTTATACTAGCTAGTATACTTAAGGATAAGTAGAAGTTTAATTATATTAGGTTAGGTTTATATTAAGTAATAGGATTTCTTGATAGGTATATACTATACTATATAACTATTCGAACTTACTTTTCCCCTTACTTAGCTATAGTTCTATACCTATATTTAAGCTTTATACTACTGGAATATCTATTATTCTAGTAGCTGAGCCTGTATATAGGGGCTCTAGTGTTTCCCTGGTACCCCCTTTTTCTATAGTAGCTTAATATATCTCTAGTAATTAGAAGTATTTAAAATATTTTATTAATACCCCCTAAACCTCTAAATTGTAATACTTAGAATCTTATCTACTAGAGATACTAAACTATATAAGTTAGAGTATCTTAGTATATTGAAGAGAGCTTTATAAAGTATCTTGAAAATAGACAATATATAAGTAATATATCTAGTTATATTATAGTAGAAATATAGAGAATTAAACTAACCTTTATCTAATATATATAAGTCTCTTAAAATATAACTTATTTATTATTTATAGTAAACACTATTACTAGAAATAGTATTATTAGAGTTAAACTATAATTAAAATTAAAGGATTTAGTAATTTTAATAATATATATATTATAAACTAAATAGATTTTATAATACTTATAATCCCTAACGATATAAACTTCTAGGAAATACTTAATAAGTTTTTATTCTTTAAATTTATAGGTTTATTTAATACCTTTAATAATCTTAACAATGTCTTTTTAAACTATTTTATATCATCAACAAAGAATATTATCCATATAAAATAAAATATAAATATTTAAATTCTTGTTATAAATAACTAAAGCCCTTCTAGATGTAGCTAAAAGCTTAATAATTTAAATATAGAATGAAACGTCTAAGATTAAACAGAGAGTATATCTTGAAGTCTATGAAATTATATTTAAGCTTTATATAATACTTTATAACTTTAGATCTATCTAATAATTTACCTATTATTAGAAATCTATTAGGATTCTTTATAATATTCAGAAATATACTAATAGTATTAAATTATAAAACTTTAAAGTTAAATTATACTATCATTACTTTAGTTACCTGAAAGGTTCAGGTAACTAGGATTACTATATATATAATTTATAATAGATAAAATAGTTATATATCTCTATAAATATAAATCCTTACCTTATACTATTCTAAAAAACTATCTATATCTATTTTATAAATAAAAACCTACTTAAGAAGAAAAAGCTTTATCTTACTATCTTAGTAATCTATTTCTTACTAAGTATTTTTCTTTTTTAATTTTATAATCTTAATTCTCGCTATTTCAATAAAAAAGTTTTATAATAGTTCTAGTAAGTTAGTAATATCTTTCTAAGTTTCTAATAGTATAACTAGTTAATTAAAATACGTTTAAACTTTAGTAGAAAGATCTTTCTTCTTTAATACTATATTCAAAATAAGAAAGAAGATTATTAAAAAATTAAAACTATCTTTATTTAACCTTTACTACTAATTAGGTAAAAAAGTACTACTAAGACTATCTTATTTATACTTTAAAAATATAGAATACTACTATTATACTTTTCTAAGAATACTACATAGTTATAAATAGTAATCTTAAGTTTAATTTACTATTATTATCTACTACTATATTATTGAGTAAGTTCCTAAATAGTAAAAAGTCCTATCCAAGTTAATTGAAATCTAGAGCTATATTTTAGTTTATTCTAAATTAACTAAATAGAAGTTTTAAAGTAATTACTTTTTCATTTAATTAAAAGAAGAATCTCTTTTCAACTAGCTAGATCCCTTATTCTAAATATACTATTTAGTTCTCTGATTATTAATATATTTCCTAAATCTTAGTTTTTACTTAAGATTATTATATCTAATTATTATTAATTAGAAACCTAGACTAGTCCTATTAATTTAAGTATTAGTTTAAGTATTAATTTAAGTATTAATTTAAGTATTAATTTAAGTATTAAGTTAAGTCTTAATTTAAGTATTAATTTAAGTATTAATTCAAGTATTAATTTAAGTATTAATTTAAGTGTTAATTTAAGTTTTAATTCAAGTATTAGTTGCATTGAAGGTTTTTGATCTATTTAATGTCATATACCTCTCGGGAACCCTATAAAAGAAACTATACCTAATAGTTAGCTCTTGCCTCATATACCCTCTAGATACTACTAGTACTAAGGAACTTTTTAAATAGAGAAAACCTTAAGTAGTAAACGCGGTTAGTAAAGATTATAGCTGATAAATATGTGAGTTATATATATATAAAGGGAAAGAAAGTATAGTATAGGCTTATATCTATTATAGTTATTTATTGTAAGATTATAGTTAATTAATATTAATACTAGCTAGCTAGTAATACCTATTACTAGCTACTAATAGTTACTAGCTATTAATAAAAGCTTATAGCTAGTAGTAGTGACTATACAGTTTACGTAATCGGAAAGTATATATATATCTACTAGTTATACTTACCCGCCGCAGGATTCGAACTTACTACTCTTACTATAAAATAGTAAAGGCCTGCTAGACGTTAAACTTCTATATTTATCAAGTAATTAGTTTAAGTATAATTAAATTTCTCTTACTCATTTTCAAGACCAATTTTAAACTTAACTTAATATCTTAAACTACTTCTGATACTAATAAAATAATTAATAGAAGAGAAATCGCTCTATTAAATATTCTTATTATTCTAAATTTCTAAGTATCTTAAAAATAATGTCTTTGCCTTCTTAAGTAATTAACTTAATCCGTAATCTAGTAGTTTCTTTTATAAATATTCAATATAAATCTTATTTTGAGTAAAATCTTTTTTTTTCAAATATAATATTTCAAGTGATAATAATTCTTCCAAAAATAGAGTTCTAAATCTTATACAAATCATAAATATTTAAAATATGATTTACTAAATATCTAATATATTCCTTTAATTTAACTTTAAATGGCTTTTTGAAAATACCTTATTTATAATATTTCTGGAGAAATATACTTAAGAGCTTTAAATATAAATCTATCCCTAGTAAAATCATAAATCTTAATATAAACTTAAAGTATACTCTAGTACTTATTGATAAGAATAGTATTTATACTAAACTTGTTTAATTTTATATAGTAATATCTAGTTATTTTAAGTATTTAAAAATATATCATATAATATAACTACTACTTAAATTAACTCTACTTATAGCTTAAATCGTAGTCTTATAACTATTTATACTTTTATTTTTTAATTAATTAGTTGTTTTCTAGTATACCTATTTATTCTAACTAGTCGTTGAATATAAGAGAGAGATAGTTTGAGATTAATCTTTTCTTCTATTAACTATCATTAGTAACTAGTTTCTCTATTCATTACGGCTACTATGTTTTTGATAATTTCTTTAATCTTTATAAATTAAAGAACCTTTCTAGTTCTTTACTTATCTTTGAAATACTATTAATATTTGAAAAGTTAAATCATAGGTTTTCTTAGGTATTATAAATATAAAGAATAGGTCTGCAAATTTATCTTTAATAATAAATACTTAAGAGTTACTTATATATACTCTAAGGAAGTTAAATAAATCCTAAGTTATATAATAAAATAGGTAAACTAAATATAACTCTAGAGTTTATCGAAAAATAATTTATTAAAAAAAAATTATTATATAATAGAAGTAATCTAATTATTCTAATCCTATAACCTTTACTTTTTAAATATTAAAAACTAAATAGTTAAGAATATTCTATTCAAGATATTTTATTTGAAAATACTATATATAAGTATTATTAGACTCTAGTCCTAAGAGAGCTAGTTTAAAATATAGTTAAGAGAATAGGATATTTAGAAACTCTAGAATAATACTAAAGGTATTTAAAGAAATTATAAAATAGTTTAAAATAGATTTATATTTAAGGAAAACGAAATTATACTTTCTAAATAATTATCTTATAATAATAAAATACCTAATTAAACTAAATCTAAGAATATAGTCTAGATTTATATACTAGATCTTCGTTTTATTAGAAAGTAGAGCTTCTAAAATAATATTAATATAGAAGGCTTTAATATAAATAATATTATCTAATATTAAATCTAGTATATATCTTCTTCTTAAACTCTTAAAAATATTCTTAATAATTCTCTTCTTTTACCTAATTATGAAGAAATTAACTAAATTATATTAAACTAAATCTAATCTTTTACTTAATTTAAAAGATCTTTTTTTAAACAGATCTATGAAATTAGTAATATAGATTTCTTTATAGTTATTAAAACCTATATTCTTTAAATATATATATAAGGTTTTCAATAATTAAGAAAACTCCTAGGGAGACTATGATTAACTTTTCAAGAAAGATAAAATTAAATATTTATATATATTAAGTTAGAAAGATAATAGTTACTACTAGACTTTCTACATATAAAAATTACTTTAGTTTTTAAAAATACCTAAAACTTCCTCCTTAGGTCTATTAGTATATTTCTTAGAGTTTAACTATTTCTGTCTGCTGAACTCTAGTATAGAATATAAAACCCAGACTTATTTACACTATTTATAATACTATTTTAAATAGTAACTATTATCTAAATACTAGGAAGTCTAGTATATAAGCTTATAATAATATACTTAATACGTCTATAGTGTTTAAGAAAATATAAGTAGTTTCTGGAATTATATAAGTATCTTAGTCTAGCTTAGAATATATCTAATTGTCTCATAAAAATAATTAATATAAATAACATTTTCTTGTAGGTTCTTATTAAACCTTTATTAGTAGAAAATAAAACTAAGAAACTTTCTCCATATCTAACTAGACTTCCAATTTGAAAGTTTAGAATTTCTCTTTTAGTTAATTTTTTAATACTAAATTATAGCTTAACTAGGTAAAACATATGAAGTAAATAGCAAAAACTATTCTTTAATGATAAGGTTTTCTAGATTTTAAAAATCTAATATAAAATAGCTTAGAAGGAAATAGTATATTACCTATTATATTATACTAAACTAGAAATATTTAAATTAGTTTTGTAGAAGATTTGCTTTATATTTGATTCTAATGTAATATTATATAATTATTCCATTCTTCTAAGTATATTAATATTTTTGAATTCTTAGAAAGGCTTAAACAGAGATATTTTTAATATTAAAGAATTCTATTTAGATAAGTATTAGAAAGTTATTATTAATTGTAGTATTAATTTATATCTAAAATGTATTATAATATTTCTTTACTTCTTTATGATTACATTCTTAAACTACTTAAAACTTAAAATCTCTTTATAGTAGTCAAAAGTCCCTTTCGTTTGAAGAATATGGAATTTAGTATTCATAGCTTTTTATTAAATAGTATTTTATTAGTTAGGATATCTATTAAAGTTAAGTAAATTAATAATTTGAAATTAGGTTTAATATCTAGATTAATATATTTCTAGATATTTTAGCTAGTTATATATTATTATAATATAATGTACTAATAGCTGAAGTTAGAGCTATTAAATGGCTTTACTATTATATTAAAGCTATTACTAGTTAAGTATACTATCTCTTAGTAATTTATTAAAGAATTAATAAGATATATTAAAAAGAATTTCTTTTATATTAATTAATCATAAATAGCTTAGAGTTAATTAAATATTACTAGGCTTATAACTATAATAAATAAATAATATAGTATATAGCCTAAGTATAGGTTATTAAAAGGTATATTATATTCAAACTAGAATAAAATACTTAAACTCATATAAATAGGATAGTTAAGCTTTATATAAGCTACAGTGAGGGGACATCAAAAACGGTCAATACGTCAAAAACAGCGTTTTTACACCAAAAACACGATTTTTCAACATTAGGTAATTTACGTAATTATGAATAGACTAATTCTAGAATACTTATATAGATCTCTAGTATCAGTCTTTATAATATATCTAAATCCTAGAGTTTTTCTATTAAAATTACGCTTTATATATTCAAGAAACAAAAGTTAGATATTTGGATTTTTAGCTTCAGGGTATATTATAAGGTATTTAGTAGATAGAATTTAGAATTAAGAATCTATTTCTAGCTTTCTGATCTTCCTGCATTTCAAAATATAAGTAAGAGTAAAGTACTTTACATATAGTAAGTAAACATTATTTAATTTACAATATATATCTCCTTTCTAAGAATAATTAAGTCTACTTATAGTTATATAAAAGTGTTTAAAAATATTGAGATTAGTGGATTTTTGGTGAGGATTTCGTTATTGACCGTTTTTAATGTCCCCCTACTATAGTAGAGTCGTATGATAGCTTTAGTACTATACCTATTCTTATAGTATAATACTATATAGATCTTCTTATTCTTTATATTAACCTTAACTATATAGTTAAGAGAGTATTCCTAAAAGTAGTAGATTATATATTTACTAATATACTACTATATCTCTATAAATGTTATATTAAAATCTATCTTAAAATAGTTAAAAAGCTTATAACTATCAACTTTCAAAAGGTTATATTAGTAGTAGTTATATTAAAGGTCTTTGATCTATTTAAAGTTATATATTTATCGGGAACCCTTTAAAGGAAACTATACCCAGTAGTTAGCTCTTACTTTATATACCTTCTACATAATACTAGGTCCAAGGCACTATTTAAATAGAAGGAACCTTAAGTAGTAACGATATAGTTAGTTAAAGATAATAGCTAATAAATATAGAAGGTATATCCTTAAGAGAAAGTATATTATAAAAGGGAAATATACGTCTATATCTATTATAATTATTTATTATAGGATCGTAATTATATAATACTAAATACTAGCTAGCTAGGAAGGCCAATTACTAGCTATTAATAATTACTAGTTATTAATAGTAAGTAGTAAGAACTATTAACTAGTAATAGTTATTATAATAGAATACGTATAGTAAGTAGTAATTAAATATCTCGAGGTATTCAAATTATATATAGCTATGAAAATGTAAAGATATAAAGATATAAGATTATTATAGAAAGAGTTATTAGTTATTTAGTATTAAAAAGATTAACATAAAGTAGGTATACTAGTTATTATAGTTATAAGGTATTTAGTTCTAGATTAATTAAGGGTTAGCTATAGTAGTTAGTAGGGGAGCAGGAGGGCTCAAGTTATACTTTAGGGGGTAATATATCTACTAATCGTCGTAATAGAGAGCGAGCTATTAGCCTCTTCTATTTTAAGTAATAATAACCTCTTAGAAAGTAAGAATTTAGATCGTATAGAAATTATAAGTATTTAGAATATAGTTTACTAGGTATCTAATATACCTTTTTAACTTAATTTTAAATACGTTTCTTAAAATACTTTATTTATAGCATGTTTTAAGTAAGTATATTTAATAATTATAAACATAAATCTATCTGTAGTAAAACTATAAGTTTCAATAAGCGTTTAGAGTATTCTCTAGTATCTATTTATATAAATACTACTTATACTAGATTTCTTTGATTTGATATAGTAATCTCTAGTTATTTTAAAATATTTCAAGATATATAATATAATATAACTATTATCCAAATTAACTCTACTTATAATTTCAATAGTAGTCCTATAGGTTCTTATATTTTTAGTTCTTAGGTACTTAGTTCTTTTCTAGTATATTTATTTACTCTAACTCGTTTTTCGTATTAAAGAGAAATAGTTTAAGATTAATTTCTTATTTTATTGTTTATTTCTAATAACTAGTTTCTCTATTAATTACTATTACTACTTCTTTACCCCTTTGATAAACTTTATATACTAAAAACTTTTTCTATTTCTTTATTATATTAACAAGTAATATAGTATATAGTATGAAAATAAATTGTTGAAAGGTATAGTGAGAGGACATTAAAAACGGTCAATGCGTCAAAAATAGCGTTTTTACACCAAAAACACGATTTTTCAACATTAAATAATTTACGTAATGATGAGTATATTAATTCTTGAAATTTAGGGGTGAAGCTTTTAAAAGCATCTACAGTGAGGGGACATTAAAAACGGTCAATGCGTCAAAAACAGCGTTTTTACACCAAAAACACGATTTTTCAACATTAAATAATCTACGTAATTATGAATATATTGATACTAGAAAATCTATATATTTTTCTAGTAAAAGTCTATATAATATATCTAAATCCTAGAGTTTTGCTATTAAAATTACGCTTTATATATTCAAAAAATAAAAGTTGGAAATTTAGACTCTGGGCTTTAAGGTATGTTATAGGGTATTTAGTAGATGAAATTTGGGTTTTAAAATATATTTCTAATTCTCTGATTTTTCTATATTTCTAGATAAATATAGGGATAAGATATTCTCTAAATATAAAAAGTTATCTTTTAATTCTCTATATATATCTCTTTTTTGACAATAATGAAATCTACTTATAATTATATAAAAGTATTTAAAACTATTAAGATTAGTAGACTATTAGTAAGGATTTCGTCATTAACCGTTTTAAATATCCCCCTACTATATATTTTATTCAAACTAGAATAAAGTACTTAAATATATATAAATAAGATAGTAAGGCCTAATATAAGTTAGCAAAGTCGCATAACAGCTTTAGTACTATACGTATTCTTATATACTATTATATATAATTAGGGGGTAAAATCTAGTATATATTATATATAACTAAACGTAGCTAAACGTATTACGTAAAGCTCTATTTTAAGTAGTTTAAGTAGAATAAAGCTTAGTAGAGATAGTATTATAGCTAAGGTTTCTTCTAGCAAAAACTCTATTACTTAAATATATTATTCCTAATACGTCCCTCTAGCCTTGAAAGCTTTACTTATAAGCTAGCTTCTACATAATACTATTAATATTCTATTTATATCTTATAAGAAGTACTCTAAATAACCTTATTACTTTTATTAAGCCTCTACCCCTATAGTAAGAAAAGTAACGCCATTTTTAAGTTATTTAGGTACTTCTTATTTACTAGGGAATACTTCAAATATAAGGCTTCTAGTATTTCTAATATCTCGAAATTCCTCTTCTTACTATAATTTTAAGTAGTATAACTAATCTATTATATTAATCTAAGTAATAAAAACACTAAACTAGTAATTTCAGAAAAGCTTCGTGAAACTATTAACTACAAAGTCCCCTAAAATATATATATTTAATCCTAAAATACTTTTACTAAACCTCTTAATATAGCCAGTAATTATAGATATTTATATATTTCAACTTTATATATAGTTAAACTATTTTAGCTATTATAAAGTATATTATTTACTAGTTATTATACTAGATCTAGATTACTAGGCGAGGTTTATATACTTTACCTTTATTAAATATATTTATTATAAGGTCTATTTAAAATATAGTAATAAAACAACTAGCGAAAATAGCTTCTTAAGTAGCCTAAGATAATACTGAAAACTCTACCTTAATTATTAAAAAAGTAATAATATTTTATTTATTAGCTTAATATACTATTAGGCTTCTAAAGAGACGTATAATATATACTTAAAAGCTCTTTTAAT